>PVKS010031864.1:0-23072 GCA_004027875.1 Aplodontia rufa
AACTTCTTGGTTCTATTCTTTCCTCTATTCTAACTAATATAGATTTAGTCCTTTCTTCTAAGTTTTTTAAAAATGATATATTAAATTGACATAAAAGTATACATTTATGGGGTACAATGTGAAATATATATATATATATACACATGCATATGTATACACATGATGTAGAATGATTAAATTAATCATATTTAAATTAAATATCACCTCATTTATTTATTGTGGTGAGACATTTACAATTTTCTCCCAAACTGTTTTGGAAGATACAACATGTTATTATTAGCTGTAGTCACCTGGCTATGTAATAGACATCAAAAACTTATCTTCTCTTGTCCAACTGAAACTTTGTTCTTTCTGACCAGTATCTTGCCATTCCCTCTGTCCCTACTTCCCAACCTTGTCGGGTAACCATCATTCTGTTCCCCAGTTCGTATGTGTTTTTACTCCCATTTTATTTCCTTGAAATAGATTACTAGAAGTGGAACTAGTGAGTTAAAATGCATCCATATTGAATTTTTTAGATGTACACTATTAAAATACCCATAGAAAGAAGCTACAAGTTTGTATCTCCCCTAGATTTCATCAGACACACCTGGATTGAAATCCAAACCCATTATTGGTTGCTCTGTGACCTTAGGAAATTAATTAGTATCTTGGAGACTTATTTCCAAAGTGGGATTAATAAATGGCATTATATTGTGGCAGGATTCAGGAAACATTCAGATACCAGGCATAAAATATAAGCACAATGTAATGGCTCAGTAGGTATTTGCTTCTACTATTCCAAGTATCAGTCTTATAACCAGTGAGATTGAACATTTGACTATGTCTATTAAACAGTATAGCTCTGCTTTTCTTTCTCTTATTGAATTGTTAAAGCTTACCAATTGTAAAAGATAGCTAATCTTTATGACACTCATATTTAAGTATTTTACCTAGTTTCTCTTCTGCCATTTCATGTTGCTTACACTGTTGTGTTTTTATATAAAGGTAGTACTCAGCTTTATTCCAATTTTCACCTGTCTGGACTTCCCTGCCCCCTTTGAAGTAGAGAAGTCATGTGACATGCATTTACCAATATCCAAGCAATAGTAATGATGTCACTTCTGGGCAAATGCTTAAACAGTCAGTGCCTGATATCCTCTGTTCTGATGGTGATCTTGCATGTAGAGGTGGAAATCGTATTTGCCTGGGTTCCCAAGTGACTTAACTGACTAGCACCTTCCTTACAAAAACGTAAATAAAATAAACTTTTGTTGTATTGAACTTCTAAAAGTTGGGGGATTGTTTCTTTTCATAATATTATCTTGTTTGTAACCACTGAGGTACAGAAATTTTTATTTGACTTATTATTCTTTCCAATGTAGCCTTCACATTTAGCCATTTTTTTAAAGTGCTGCCTTTCATATAATACTAAGAAAATCCACTGTAATATGAACAGGGCCTGAATAGCTGTTGAGATAGTGAGTAACTTGTACATGATTTTTTTTTAAAGCAGAAGTTATGACCATGTGTCCGAAATGCCATGTGGTTATTATATGTTATAGGTGTCATCAGTGTAGTTGACCTTTAAGTTTCCATCCAACTGTTTGGATATTAAGTATAATGTATAGTTACTACTCTCAAGGGACTTGGAATGTGCTTCAGTATTTGTGAAGACAAAGTAGAATCTGGGGAAAATAGTTTTCTACCTTTTTTTTTTTTTCAAATAATCAATGATAACATGTAGATAAAATAAGCCCCAGTTTGTGTAATGGATGTAAATTTTAATGATTGTATATTAAAGTTCTATGCTTTTCAACTTTTCTTCATTAACAGTACAGTGAGAGAGAGAGAGAGAGAGAAAGAGAGAGAGAAATAATTTTTATTTAGTTTTCCATGTGGCCTTTGTTGTTCTGCAACTTCGTTGTGTATGTAGTGCTGGGGTTTGAACTCTCGTACTTGCATATGCCAGGCAAGGGCTGTAACCACAGAGCCACGGCTCCATCCCCAGGGCTATAAGTTTTTTAACTTAAAAAAATAATTCACCATGAGCATGTCCTAGTACAGTGTTAAGAGTGCTATCATTTCCTATACATTTAACAGAGTTTTGTCTGAATTTTTATTACCTGGAAACTATACAGAAATCATGTGAAATATAGAATTATCCAAAGAGACAAACCACATTTGAGATAGATTAAAAATAAAGAAAATTATTCTCATTTTAATATTTCCTTATAAAACTAAATCATTGACTTTCCTTTTGTCTCCAGGGAATCAGTTTGCACCTTGACAATCTCCTTTATATCCATACTCATGGTCCTAGCCTGTTAGAAATTCACACTCAGGATGGAGCCCCGGAGTTCAGTGTCACACATGAAAGTCTTAATTTCCTCATCATGGGCTGTACTAAAAATGGAAAATTATTTTTGAAAGATTTTCATGCTGAAGTAGATCATCTTTATTTAATAAACTCTCACTCTTTATAAAACTTTGTGATAGATTGTTGGAGGAAAACAAAATGAGTCAGTTTATGTCATTATAGACTAAAACTCAACTGAGAAATAAAATAATCAGAAAAAATGATGTAACTAGTTGGGTGTGGTGGTGCATGCCTATAATCCCAGCAGCTCGTGAGGCTGAGGCAGGAGGATCACAAGTTAAAAGTGAGCCTTAGCCATTTAACTAGGCCCTAAGCAACTTAGCAAGACCCTATCTCAAAATAAAAAGAAAATTAAAAGGACTGAGAATGTGGCTCAGTGGTTAAGGTCCCCTTGGTTCCCCAGTACCGAAAAAAAAAAAAAAGACAAAAAAAGAAAAGATGTAGTTAACAATCCAAATGCCAAATGAGAATACTGAATTTAGACAAAGAAAAATATCATGTTGGGTGGGGTATAGCTCATTGGTGGAGTGTATACTTAACTTATACAAAGCACTGGGTTTAATCTCCAGGACCAAATAATGTGAAATTAAAAAAGAGAGATTATAAATGATACTGCTACTAATAAAATTAACAAACATTTATATAACTCTTAGGAGCACTGTTCTGAGAATTTTACATGTGTTAATTCATTTTAATTTTCACAGTAGATGCATAAAGTACCTAATATGTCCATTTAAGAGATGAGGAGATGGATACATGGAAAGGTTAAGTAACTTTTGTAGATGCTGAGGTCACATAGCTGTTGACAAAGCTTGGATTTGATCCCAGATTAACAACATTACAGAGCATTATGGGGGTGGGCATTTGGGGAGCAATGTGAATTAGCACAAGAAAGATGTTAATCACTAGAAAGATAAAGAAGATTAGAGAGTTCAAGTTCATGTTAATCAAAGTTTTAAAGTAGAGATATGTAAAATTATTCAGTCTTGTAGGAACTGAGATGCTATAATATGAACATATAAGTAAGTACAAGGTGAACATGTTATTGTTTTTTAAATTGAGGGACTTCTGAGAGTAAAAAATTGCTAACTGAATATGAAATTTAGACAACCATCAGACCTGTGGGCATTCTAGTTATGTCCCTCACCTAGTCAGTAGGGGGACCTGATATACTTGAATTGGTTCTAGTGATGGTGATTGTGAGATCCGGTTGAGCTATTCCATACCAGGCTGTAAAATGCGGAAGAGAAAAGTAAACTTAGCCCTATTCTCAAGGTTTGGCTTAACATCAGCACTCCAATATAATTATCTGTGACAATCTGATCTGGTCTTTGTGTTTTATCTTCTCAGAGATGTTTTTCTCCCTTCATTCTTCTTGCATTAATGAACTTCCTATGGACATAAACTCTGACCTGCTTGAACTTATGTAGTCCAATTGATCATTTGGAGTATGTTGACAACTTCAGAATCTGACCTCTGAGCTGTTTGACAAATGGAACTTGTCAAGATCCTACAGAGCCAAAATTCAGTCTTTTGTGTAATCCTAGCTCTTCTTACAGATCTGGCTCTTTACCACTTATTGAAGTGGTGATTTTTGTTAGATATAGTAGAGCTATGGGACAAAAGGTGAACAGGATCCTGTTTAAAGAATATTTTTCTATAGTTTATGCATTTTTTGTCCAAGAAAGTTATTAATGTATTTGAGCAGAAAACTGACGAGATGAAAGTAAAATGAATCTGCTAGAATATGAGATAGACCACAATGGGATAATGAGAACAACAAAACCAGCCAGAAAGACGCATAATTATCTATAAATAAAGTAATAGATATTCACTCTAAGGCAACAGCAATGAGAATCCGAAGAAGAAAAGCTGGCCGAAGAAATATTGAAAGAGCAAAAATCTTCAGAACACAATGAATTTTGAAAAATATGGAATCTGGTACAGACTTCTTTGGGTTCTGTGAATTAATGAATACTGCAGTTGTTTTGTTTTGTCTTAGATTGGGCAAGGGAGAAAATCCTAGTGTTTGATTTTTTTGTCCTCCAACCGAGCCCATGTGGAAATGCACATTTTGTGGCATCAATCTAATTTAGTAAGAATGATCTTCCCCAGGGCAAATGGGGCATTCAGCTTTTCTTATTCAAGATTTGGATCACTGGCTAGGACTGCCTGTCACAGGAAGGTGCTTTAAGCTGTAGCTTGGTCAATTGAGCTATGCAGAAATGTGCTTCCATGAATTTTCTTCTCTTTATGGTTCTAGTTTGGGTTGGACACAGGAGAAATTTGCATGACATCTGGAAGGCAGAGAGAAGCAGCAGACCTTTTTTTTTTCTTTGTAGACTGGGACATGAACTGACAGTTCACACACGTTGATGATCTGCTGGCTCAACATGTCGGTATATGACAGTGCTTGATACATAATCAGGTTCCTATACAAGCAAGAATTGCATACTCAAGAATATGACATGGAATAAATTAGGGAAAGAAAAGTGCGAAGTGGGGTTAGTTGGCTGCTCATAAATCTGGTGGAAAACTTGTGGAAATAAAATTATGAACCTAGGACTTTAAATTCCCAACTCAATGTTGGAAAGCAACCAGGAATCTGTAAAATTGCCCTAACGGGAAACCATTATCATCTATGGCCTCATAGCCTCTGAATATTAAATCCAAAGTCTAAACCTCCACATGGCTAAACTCATTGTAACACAAATTGTATTTCCAATTACATAGTGTCTCTTATGTTAAAGTTAGGGTATTTGTTTAGAAGGAATAGTATCATGAGCACCAAGTTCATATGTGATTCCAGTGAATCTGAGGGTATAGACCCCCCTGAATTTTAGTGAGTCTCTTTGACCAGTAGAAAGTCTTCCTACTCCTGTCCGAGGAAGTTAGTATCTCTTTCCTGCAGAACTTGAAATTATTTCCCCTGAGGTTTAGTCCTTGCAGGGACACATGTGTAAAACATCTATTGTTTCTATGCCAGCAATTTAACTCCAGTCCTAGCAATGCCTGAGAGTGTAAGTCACAAAGTGTGACTTCTGAGGAGGTGCAACATACAGCAGAAGAATTGCACACTATTGCATTACAAGGGAATGGATTCTAAATGTATGAGGAGAGGGTGGAAGGAATAAAATGTTGGGTCAGCATGAATTTGTTCATAAGGCTTCCTAAGTAGTAATCCTGAAATCAATGTTAGCTGAGCAACTAAGAGCCTCTCTCATAGTTTCTTGGTTGTTTGAAACCTATATCACAAAGTCTCCTACACTAAATGAAGTTGAACTGTCAAAATGACCTTGGCATATTGTAGAGGAAGATATCCAAAAGTTTAAGGAGATCACAATGCTATAATATGCTTTCTAAATAAGACCTGATTATCTATTTCCCAATTATGCTCCCTCAGGGGTTCCAGAAGACCATCTGTTCACCAAGGCTGTGATAGAAACATTTGTAGATAGAGTTTCTTTTAAGAGCTCTTTGATAATGTTATTATTTATATATGTGGTAGACCCCAAAACTCATGTGTGAGACAATGCAAGAATTTTCAGAGGTGAAATTATTAGATTATGAAAGCATTAACTTAATCATTAAATTATTTCACTGATAAGGATTAACTAGGTGGTAAATCTAGGCAGGTTGGGTGTGGCTAGAGAAAGTAGGTTCCTGGGGCTGTGCCTTTGGGGCTTATGATTTGTCCTTGGTGAGTAGCACTCCTCTCTCTCTCTCTCTCCCCGCTTCCTGATTTCCTATTCAGAGCTGCTTTTCCCCATTGTACCCTTCATCACCTTGGGCCCAGAGCTATGGAATCAGCTGAACCTCTGCAACTGTGAACTAAAACTTTTCTTCCTCTAAGTTGTTCTTGTTAGGTCTTTTGGTCACAGTGATGCAAAGCTGACTAAAACAGATGGCTTGTCTTTGTAGGCCAAGAATGGCAAAGAGAATGCTGCCATCGAACTGCCTCCCTCAATTCAAAATGGGTGGTAGGTTTGGGAGTAGTAGGGATACAATAGCAGAATTTAATTACTGAAGGTAAGGTGGATGCAGTAATGGTAATAGTCAGCCGAGCCAAGAAGTAGCCAAAATTGTCTGTTCAAAGGTCTCAGGTTAGCTGGCCATAGTGTCCCTGGAACAGAATTAGCTGTTCACACTATTAAAGTATTTGATTGGCACAAACGAAAACCCCTAAGTCTCAGGATACAAGTCTCAGGTGAATCTTCTCAACAGTGATCACCAGAATTTAAACAAGTTTATAGACTTAAACCAGTTTGCAGATTTAGAATCCATTGAATGAGGAAAGATCTTGTAATAATCACAATTTAAACTATAAGTACTACTATGCTTCCTTAAAGGGACTTAGAAATTTTATGAGGTAGACTGTACATTGATCACAAAACAGTAATCAGTCTTTTGGAGTATAGCTACAAATTTGTTTAGAATTGATATACTTCTTAGAGACCTAAAGTTTCACTGTAGTGTACCAGGGAAGGAAATTTTGGAGATCAGAAAGTCAATGCAGATTTGACTTAAGTCCATTTCACAGTGGGACTAGTCATTTTACCCCAAACCATCTGCATTTACTTCTCTATTTCTGAAATGCTATATTGAAATAAATATACTCATAAATTGGCAGAATCTTTACATTGACTCACTAACTCATGAAATGTTGGTTATTATGCTAATATAGTGGGAAGAAATCTAAAGATTTTCCCAAAATATTACTCTCTCCTGATTATACAATCAAACACTTATATAGGCACTGCTATGGCTAGAAGTTTTCAGGTATATTAACCATCCCAAATCAGTTAAACATAAGATACAAAGATTGTCTGGGTGGGCCTCATTAATCACTCAATGCCTTTCAAAACTAATAGTTTTCTCCAGATGATACCAGAGTGAAATCAGACTCAAGGCAAAAGAGGGATTGGACATGTCATGGCTGACTTGTATATGGAGGATGAAACATAATGATAAATGCAATCAGATGCCAGGAGCTGAGAATAGTGCCTGGTTAATAGTCAGCAACATAATGGGGACTTCAGCCCTACAACTGTAATAATCCGAGTTTTGCCGGTAACAGAAATGGGCTTTGAAGGAGACCATGAATTCAGAATGAGAAGGCATTTGGCCAACATCTTAATTTCAGCCTAAGCAAAGTAACCAGCCATGCTATGACCAATATCTGACCTAAGAACTATGAAGAATGATAGTAGATAATTGTAAATTTAATAAGATAAATCCAATTGTTCCTTTGGTCTAGATGTGGTTTCACTGCTATGGTAAATCAACACATCTCCTACTATTTAACATCTATTTGACAAATGTTTTTTTTCTCTGTACTTATTAGCAAAGTCCACCAGTCTCAATTTTATTTCATCTGGTACAGGCATTAATATACCTTTACTGTTTTTCTTCAGGGCTATATCAGTTCTCTAATCCTGTGTTATAATTAGTTCACAGGGACCTTTCTCATCCCTGAAAGTCACAGAATTTTCAAGTTATTCCCAAACATTCACTACTGTATTAGTCAAATTTTTGTCACAATAACAAATAACTGACATAATCAACTTATAATGAGAAAAGGCTTATTTTGTATCGCTGTTGTAGAGGTTTCATTCCATGGCTGGTTGGCCCCATTGCTTTGGGGTCTATGTAATGCAACGCATCATGCCAGGAGTGCACAATGGAACAAAGTCACTCACCTGATGGACAGATAGGAGAAGGAGGAAGAAATGATTAGGGTCCTGTTATACCCTTCTGGGGCATGTCCCCAGTCCCCTAAAGACCTCTATTGGACCTTATCTCTTAAAGGCTCAACAACCTCCCAATAGTGCCATGGATGGAGACCAGTCCTTTTAACACATGTGACTTTGGGAGGCATTTCAGAGCCAAACTATAGCAATTATATTAGAAAAAGTGGCTCTGATGAGTAGGGAGTAACAATATCTCTGGTGACCCAATTTAAACACTTAGAAAATCCCACAAATAAACACTGCAACTTAATAGTCATTTCCGATTACTGTTGTAATAAAGCAAACAGGATTCTCAAAGCACAAATGTATCATTTCATTGTTTGGAAAATCAGAAGTCCTATAATTTTTTTTAAGAGAGAAAGGATGGTGAGAGAGAGCTAAAGAGAGAATTAATTCTATTTAATCTTTCATCTGGTTTCTGTTGCTTTGACACTTAGCTGTACATGTGGTGCTGGGGCTCGAACCTGGGTCCTCATGCATACCAGGCAAGCATTGTAACAGCTGAGCCACCACTCTAGCCCCAGAAGTCCTATAATTTGCTATCATGATTGTCTTTCTTCTGGAGGTTTTAGGGGAGAAATCAGTTTGTCTTTTCAAACTTCAATCAATCAACTGAATTAGCCGCCTCATAGTCCCTTCCTCCATCTCCAAAGCCCATAGCATCACTCCTTCAAATCTTTCCCTATCACTGCCTAATCTTTGCCTCAATCATAACTGCTTTGACTTGGGACCTTGCCTCTCCCTGTTGTGACAATCCTTATGATTATATTTAGCCCACCTGGACAATCCAGTATAATATTTGTATTTAAAATATTTCATCATATCTGCAAACCTTTTTTGACAAGTAAGGCAATGCATTCACATGCTGGGGGGATTAGTATATGGGCATCATTGTAGGGGTGAATTGTTTTGCTAATATATACCGCATTGAAATTTCTCGGTATTCTTTGATCTGAGGTAGTTGTGCTATGGATATGAGGTGTTCCCTGCCAGCTCATGTCTGATAGGATGCGGGAATGTTCAGAGGTGAGCTGATGAAATCATGAGAGCTCTGACCTAATCAGTGAATTAATCAACTTGATGGATTACATATTTGAAAGGACTACTCTATAGGCAGGTAGGGTGTGACTAGAGGAAGTAGGGCCCTGGGATTTTGTCTTTGTTGCCTGCTTCTCTCTCTCTGCTTCCAGTCTGTCAGGAGCTCAACAGCTTTTCTCTACCAGGCCCTTCTGCCACGATATTCTGCCTTGTGAAGGCCCAGGGCAATGGAGCCATCTAACCATGGAACTGAACCTCTAAAACCATGAGCCACAGTAGACTTTCTTCCTGTAGTATTTTTCTTTTCTTTCTTTCTTTTTTTTTTTTTTTTTCTTTTGTCAAGCATTTTGGTCACAGTGATAAAAAAGTTGACAAACACAGCAGTTAAGCTAGCCTCTCCACAGTTAAGGAGGTTGCTGCATCTGGCCTCGCCTACAACTAAGAAATATGCATAACAATTGATGGGCCTCTTTGTATTTTGGCAGAAATATATATGTCATTTGGGCATGCTACTGTAATCATTTACTGAGATACATGAATAAATGCCAGTTTTGAATTGGGTGCAGAGAACATGAAGAAAGCTCTGTAATAGGTCTAGCCTGCCGTGTAAATTGCTCTAGAGGCCTCCTGGATAATACGATTCAACATATCCAATGGTGCTTGAAGTGAGAGAGGGATGCCTTTGGACAGCTCTCATAGGCAAATCACCTTGCAGACTCTCAGGATTTTGGAACACAATTGAGCAAATCTCTGGAGATAATGATTTCGATTTTGGAAACTGTTTCTGGCTTGTTTCTCAGGCCTAAGAGAGACTGAGCAGTTGGCCATGAACCATCAAATTTCTATGTGGTCGAATACATTTATTATTAAATGGATATCATCTGCACCTCACTGTACAAGTCAGTCCATAGCAGCAGCACTTCGTATCATGGAAGTTACATACAATACTAAATTTAAACAGATCTTGAGGACACTGGGAAGTGGCCCAGATGTTCAGATCCTGTACTTCGGTGACAGTTATCTTCTTCTAAATATGTGCCTACAGACTTGTGAAGATTTCCCCATGGCAATTGATTGAGGAAGAAAAAAAAGGTGAAACAAATGTTTTTTTCAGTGAGCATAACTTTAAACTGCACACTTGGATTTTTGCCTGCAAGAAGACACAGACTGAAGTGTGGGTTTGCATTGATACATATAAAGTAGCAAAAGGTTCAACCAGATGGTCAGAGATTTAGAAGAGAAACACAATTGGAAATTGGCAACAAGGGAATCTGGATAAAGGTTCTGCTATACACCTTAGTGTACTAGCAGAGTTTGTGAAGATACTTGGGTCTTGTATAAATGCTCACTGAAGGGCAAACTTAACAGAGGATGTAAACAATTGAGTAGATAATATAATATATACTATGAACATTAGTAATTCACTCTTCCATCTGTGCATGTCTGTACCTAATGAGCTCATGGAAAAAGTGGCCAGTTGTACATGAACAAAATGGACTTTCATTCACCTAAACTGATCTGGTGATCACCTTTGCTGAGAGCTTAACCTGCCAACAGCAAAGACCAATGCTAAGATCATGATGTGGTCCTACTCTCCAAGTGGGTCAGACAGTCATCTGGTGGCAGACTGATCACATTATTCAATTTCCATAACCAAGAGCACCAATTTGTTCTTAATAGAAAGTGAGTTGTCTTGATGTGGATTTTTATTCTTTGTCCTCAATGCTTCTGCCTAAACCATCATCCACAGATTTAAAGAAACTCTACCCATATCATGGTATTCCAAGGTGTGTTGCTTCTGGGGAGGAATTCCCTTCATGTCATATAAAGTCTAACATTGAGCCATGCTTGTATAATCCATCTTTTTTCCTATTTCTCCATGAGCCTGAAGCACCTGACCTGGTAGAATGGATTTTTATAGACTCAGTGATGGTGCCAGCTAGGCATAAATGCCTTGTAGGGATGGAATAACAACTTTCACAAATGATTTTGCTGTAAATAAATATTGGTATACTGTGTTTCTCTGGTAGATAAAATTCATAGCTCTGGGACCTATGTAGAAGCAATAGGAGCAACTCCTCTCTTTAATTGAACTTTTAATCTACAAAATAAAGTTTTGCTTCCTCTCCCTACTACATGTACTCTGCTAGTATAGTAGTCACTAGAGTGTCTTCAACCCAAATGTAGTCTCAGATGACATAATATTGTAGAGACTTCTCTGCCAACACTCGCATAGACTCTGCTTCTCCTATCAGACACTGATAAATGTTTATTGAATTAATGAATTAATAAGGTATAGATGAAAAAATTTCAGTCTAACTTTTAAGATAAATACTTGTTAAATTCTATTCAGGAAATGAAAACACAAGAAATATACTGGGGGAAGGGAATAATGATGACAATCCGAGATTACAGTGGTCAGCCAGGAGGAAGGGTCAAATAGTTCATAAGTGAGTGCATGGAATTGAACAGAAAGTTTGATTCTCAGGGTTACTTGTAGGTCTAGATAAGGAACATCTCATCTTTCCCTGTTGGGTTGCAAAGACTCCAGAGCCAATGTGGAGAAGATGTGACTGGCCAGAACTGAGACCATTTGTGAATTAATTAAATATTCCAAACATGTTTAAATTCACAGATTTATACTAATATATACAGCAACAACAAGATATTGTTAACTATTAGAAGAGATCAGGAAGCCACCTCATGCCTTTAAAACTGTAAATTAAGAGAAAATAAAATATTTTATCCTGGTTTTCCTATATAAATTGTACCCTAGGTACTAAATAATAGAATAATAAATCTTTATGGCAGTTTTTCAGTGACTAAAAGAAGAAGAAATGATGGGTTTGAATATTACCATCTTCAACTACTAATGAGTCAACAGAGGTAGAGATTTATCATTTATAGCTACTGACATGACAACAAGAGTCTCTATCCTGATGAAATATATGCCACTATCCATGAAGGATTCCAGCTAAAGGTAGTTCATGCCAATTTATACTATCAGTTTATAGTAAATAATTGGTAAATGCATAAAAATATAAAATTATAAAGTTTATAAATACAAACTTATAAATTATAAATTTATACAAACTAAAGAATGGTAAAAAATTTACATAAAGGATCATGCACATGATGGGAAGAATTCAGTAAAATTAAATTGGGAAACTATGGAATAAATGACACAGTTTATTCAATAAATTAAAGAAAATATAAAGATGAGGGGAAAATTTTAAGCAGTGAGTAAAATCATTGGCCTGTATATTTATAAACAGTAAATGTTATGGTTCATAAATTATACCTGCATAAAATTTAGTATTTTAAAAATAGCAGATAAAAATTCATATGAAGGACTAGGCTACATTTGATCAAACAAATATAAACCACAAATTGAGATTTAAGACATAATAAGAAGTTTGAACATTGACAAGATATTTAATGACATAAAGGAATTATCATTAATTATATTCTGAATAATAATTTGTTGGTCATGTTAAAAGTTTTAAGAAGGCTCCTTTTAGAAATGTCTATTAGAAATGAAAATTAGAAGTTGGATTTCTAAAATTTAAAATGATATAGCTATGTTCTACTACATAAAATCATGAAGTTTGGGCAAAAACTATTTTTGATCTGTAAGAGATTTCAGAAAGGAAGTTCTTTTTCTGGGTCTTAAAATGAAGACTTCATGTGGCTTTTCAGATTTTCCTGCAATGTAGCTAGCATACCAGTAGGTGAATTGCAGTTCACTATGATGACTCAGTGCTGATTTCCTGTGACCTGTGTCCCAAACACTTCTACCACCTGTCAAATGGAAAGCTTCACTGCAAGTTCAAGAAAGCGTTTAAAAATGATACACACATATCACCTTAGACACATAGATGAAATCCAAATTAGAGAAATAATAAATCCTTGATTTATTTGTAGTTGCCTTAGTTTCTCTTTGAAGCATTTTTGTAATTTGAATAATTGCAGGACTGAGTCAGCTGTTTTTCAGGTTGCTAAAAAAAATTACATTAAATGGAACATAAATTCTGTTAGGAGACATTTATTCCCTAGAGTAAATATAAGCTTAAAATATATGCATTTATTTAATATATATTTGTATATGTGGATATGTAATTATATGTGTGTATATATATGTACAAATGCACTAGATTGATGCATGATTGGAACTGCATAACTGTGAATGAATTTATACGGAAGACATAGGTAATTTTGTGATCATTAATAATGTTTGTAGCTATGTATTCCAAGACAGTGAGGACACTGATATGGGTAATTAAATCTCACGCTTCAAAGCACAAAGTGATTGCTGTAAGGAAATCAGGGAGAAATATACTTGCCCCGTGTAGAGCATTATACATTTGAATACTTAGGCATGTGGAGTTGAAGAAAGATCACCTGTTCCTGAGACATGAAGGATTTTATGCAGTGGAACATCTCACTGGGTAAAATAGCGACATTGGTTCTATCTTAAAATTCATCATAATTGCTATAAATGTACATGTTTATTGGAACTATGGGTAGGGTCATATCAAATCATGGTTATGTGAGTGTTAGTTGTTGTTTAGCACACTGAGCACACAAAAAGAATAGTGGTCTGAAATATACAATGAAAGGAAAGAGAGGAAGGAAGGAGGGAAAGAGAGAGGGAGGGAAGAAAACTGCCACCAAAGAAAGTTACAGGAGCAAAGAGAACCAAGAACTAGAGTTTGAACCAAACAGCACTCTCACTGTCACATAGAAATGAGAACAAAACATCTGAACGTTAAAAAGGACCACTAGTGGGCAGGAATTCAGTAACATTTTATCAAGTGGCAGCTCATTAGATCTGCCTTTATTCTGTAGCCTGAGGCAGTGATGCAAGGGTTTCCCAGGTGGCTTTCCACCAGAAGGATGGATGCTCTTCCTACTCAGAAAGCTCCATACAGAAAATGTTTACATCTACTCGTTCACTCAGCAGATGTCTGTGGAACATACGCTATGCCTACATACTCCAGGAGGAAAAAACATATGACAGGATCACTCCCAGCTTCCCTTCACCCCTCTTTACTTCTTCCATAGAAAGTAGGGAATCTTTCCAACAGCAAGCCAACTTTGACCACAAGTTCAAAGTTACACTATTTAATCGGGTTTGTCAATAATCATGATGACATTTTATTTCGTCTCTCTCCTGTGTCTTATTTCTCCATTGATTCCCAAACTTGGGAAGGGAAAAAAAGGGCAACTTAAATTCTGAATACTGAGAAGTAGAAAAAATTAACAACAGATCTGGTGTCCCCCATGTGTCACTGTGCTTCATATGGTTTAATTTCATAGTTAATTCTCTTATTTTACAGTTAAAGCACTGGGTTTTCCTGAGAAAATATCTCCCTGACTCTGTCCTTCCTTACCAGGTTAGGGTAAGGATTTAAAACCCAGATTAAGTTAAAAACTAGGATAGGGTCTAAGATTACCTTTACTTCCTATATTTTTCTTTATTTCAGAACTCAGTGAATTTTGTTAAAATCAGCTTTTTGTTTTGCCAATTTTTTCACCCTTTCTACATAATCAATCCATTTTAGAGAGAGACAAAGGTCTGGATTTCTATTCTCAGCTTCTAACACTATGCTTTGCCTTCAGAGAAGGTTTCTGAATTAAATAAATTTTCTTCCAGAGCATACCTTTTAAAGTCTGAGCACCTATCTATTTGAAGTGATATATGGATTTATATGTCTGGTATTGCATGCTGCTCACCAGGAAGGACTATAAAAAATGGTGTTATCTTCACCATGCCATGAAACTGTAGGAAATTCTCTCTTGTTTTTCTTCTGGCCAAGGAAGAGAAGATTGGGGTCACATTGTTGGCCCCAGAAGTCCCTGCGAGAATCATATACCTCTTTACCAGAAAGTGCCCTCTTCACCTTTAGAAATAATCATTAGTCCACTGGGTTTCCACCTACAGCATTTAGGTTTTGCCTGCCTGGTCCCCAACAATGCCTCCTCTTTAAGGCACTGGGTTATGACTGTGTCTTATACACAGGTCTTGTTTTTCCTCCCACCCCCTAAGTGTGGTGTGGTGGAAAGGTTTTTAGAATATAAGAGTCATGCCTAAGTTTTTGACATTGGTCAAATCACTTAACTTTTGAGGATTGACTTCTGTTTGATGAGATTGAGAAGGACTCCTGGACTCCTGATCTCTGAAATGATGGAGTTGGAACTGGAAATGCACAAGATCACAAGATTTCAACACTGAGAATATATTTCTAAGATGCCTTTCTTAATTCATTCAGTACACATACGTCTTCCTGCTCTGAAGTCCTGGAGCAGTTAATATTCTGAAGCACACAGCTTCTCAGATGATTATATATATTGTTTGATAGTATTCACTGATTGTTTCTTGTATGAAAGCCTTGTTTCTGTAAATAGACTGTATAGTCCTTGGTTTAGGAAACCTGTCTTCCGCTTCCTCTTATTCCCCATGCATAAGCTCTACCTTTCGTTTTCTCTGTGCTTAAGTAATGGCTTAGTTTCGTTGTCCTCTCTTCTGGATCAAGACAGCTATCTGTAGAGCTCTTCATGACCTGTAAAACATTTTTTACACATATTAGGGCATTTAGAGTTCATCTCTATCCTAGGGATTCAGCATTAAAGTTATTCCCATTTCTGTGGCTGAGAAAGTTGAGTGTCAAAGGATAGTGGCTCTCGCCATGTCTACATCTAGTTAAGTAGTAGAACTGCTGGAACTGGAAGAGGGGTGAGGTTCTTTTCCTTAACCTTATGCTTTCACCATTTAGCTTGTCATAAAGAGAGAAATAATGACAAGAAAGAAAAATAAAAGTTATGGATATTAAGAAATTTTCACTATACTGATAGTACTTGATTTATGGTGGGGTTATATCCCAATAAACTGTTAATTAAAAATATTCGAAGTCAAAAGTGCATTTAATGCACCTAAGCGGCTAAACACTGCAGCTTAGCAACATTGCTCACTGCAGAGTGTTGGGTGTCCCCTTTGTGATCAGTGGCTGACTGGGAGATGTGGTTGGTTGCCATTGCCCAGGCTTGAGACAGTATAGTAGCAAAATAACCCTAGCCCAGGAAAAAGATTCAAAATCTGAAGTCCCATTTCTATTGAATAAAGATTGCTTTCACACCATCTTACAGTTGAGCCATCCTCAGTTGGTACTGTCTATACATTAAATTGTGATTAAGTTGAAGCAGTGCTATAAAATACTTGCAGATAAGTATTGAACATTTAAAGGATTTAAAAGGAATGTATGAAGTGCTCATGAATCTGCAGCATAATCTGGACAGCCTTCTTTCCTTTGGGCAACATTAACAACAAACAGCATAAAGGTACATGTGACTCTCTTTCATTTACATCAGGACCTCAACTGTCTAAATGATAGCTGAGCACCACGTAAGAAGCAAGAGAGTTTATGAAAGACAAGAATACCATAAAAACTTACGCAATCTGAAGACCATATCCTTTATTCATAAAGTATTGCTCAAGTACTAAATCTGAAGCAGCCTGCTTGTGGTTATCTCTGACATACTCTTTACTGCCTGGAATTTCTATCTCCCAGCAGATTGGGAATGAAGTTAGGATAGTGAAGTAAGTGTAAGGAGCACTGGTGGAAGCAGGGATGGTGGTCAGGATCAAAATTAATTGCATAACAGTAAAAGATTTAAAACTCCATATGATCCAGCATTACCACTACTGATTATATATCCATTGTGTAAATATAATTATATTTACACACACATATGTGTATATATATATATATATATACCTCAATTATGTAAAATTAAGAGATCAAAAATATAGCTACATGTTAATGTTTAATTTAGCACTATTCACAAATCCAAGGTGTGGAATCAGCTGAAGTATCCAACAGATGTATAAATAAAGAAAATGTGGCATATATGCACAGTGAAATATTATTCAGGTACAAGCAAGAATAGAATCCTCTCATTTGTAGCACCATGGAGTCAATAAGACAATAGATTATTAAGTTAAATAAACCAGACACTGAAAGACAAATCCCACATGTACTTAATTGTTTGTGGAAACAATGACAGTTGACCTCATAAAAGGAGAATAGAAGTGTTCACTGGAGGATAGGGAGGAGTGGGCATATAGAAGGAAGTTGGATAATGGGTACCTGAATAATTTAGAAAGGTGTTCTAGTGTCCTATAGTAGAGTGGATAAAGTCCACAGCAATTTATTATATACTTCAAAATAACTAGAGAAGTCCAATGTTTCCCAACACACAGAAATGACAAATGTTTGAGGATATGAAAATGCTAATTACCATTCTTGGTCATTATACATTATGTACATGTATCAAATTACACTGTACCCCATAAATATGCAGAAATATGTGTGAAAATTCTATAGTTCAGGGCATTTGCAAAAGGGCATCACTGTTCTGGCCCCATAAGCCTTCTACAGGAGTTATTAACGTACACATTCATTTGTTCATCTGTCCTCTAATTCAGCAAGAATTTAGTACCAGGCACTATTGCAAGTCTGAATGTATGAGCATGAGGTCACCCATAGTTCCTGTTTCTACAGCACATAGAGTATGTTTTGGATGAAGAGGTGAGTAAACCAAGAATTAAGATGAAGTTAGGGAAAATTGAACATGAAAGAATGAGGTGTGATGAATGTTCCCAGTGTCTTCAGAGCACAGAGAAGAAACATGGAGTATCCAAACTGATGGTGGAGAAGAGGGAAGGCAAGCAGGTAGGGAAAATGACAGCAGAATGTGTTGTGAGGCAAGGAAACCAATCATTCCCTACATTAGACCAACGTGGTAAAGAGAAAACTCCAGCCAAGCCACAGTAGTGACAATGTCTAATGTGCGTAAAGAGCAATAGAAGAGGAATGAAGTCAGAGAATGCCCCTCTGGGTGTGCATCTGAATAATGTCTTCCAGGATTTGTCTTTGTGGAGTCTTTCAGGAGCGAGCGAGTAATTATATTAATAAAAATTTTTACCCTTTTCAAAGACTCTTTCTGAAACAGAAATGGCTACCTGAGTATGATTAAAAATGTCTCTAAAATGTTCTACCCCTGTGTCTGAAATCCTGATGGTAATGATTTCTTGAAACATTGAAATCTTTTGTTCTGATTCATTATCATCTAGTAGTTTAGCATATTAATCTAGGAGTAGCAGTTAACCCAACTGCTAATTTATCAGAGCCCTAAGGAAAAGAAATGACTAATAGGCACATTGTGGTGGAGATGTGTGGATGGGTCGTGGAGGGGGAAACCACCATGCAGAAAAGAAAACGTGGTGATGATCAGGTGTACTGCTAATTTCTGGTTGGATTTCTGAGAAAACATAAAGAACTGGGGGAGACAAGTAAGAACATGGGATGAAAATAAAAAAGACTTAGGAGAGAGAAAATGAAGCGTCAACATGAACCAAGACACCAGCAGGAGGTATAACTTGGCCTTTGCCGTCAGGAGTCCAGATTAATGCAGTGTCCTGCAGCTGAAACCCTAGCCCTTTACCACTACTATCAAGAGTGAAGAGGGGGCCTCTCGAATTCCTGGAAACGTACTTTAGCTTATTCTTACCAGTGTCCATAGAAAACCTTAGATTTCTAGGTCATCCCTCATCTCCAAACTCCACTTCTCACAAGGATCTGCACATTACCTGTCCTGTCTCCTTATTCTATTCATCCCCAACTCTTAGATGCCTTCCACGGTGTCTTCTGAAATTCATAATCATTACTGGCAGAAATCCTCTGTCTTGTCTACCTCTTCTCTGAAATTCCTTTTGCCTTATTTTTCTAATGAAGGGTTTCTAAATCTCAGCACTATTGACATTTTGGGCCAGGTAATTATATGTTGTGTGTGGCTGTTCTGTGCATTGTGGGATATTCTGCAGTATCCACGGCCTTTATTAACTGTATGCCAGTAGCTCCTCCACCCCAGTTTTCACACATTTCCAAATGTTCCAAGGGGAGGGGAGGTTCAGTGTTATAAAATCACCCCCTTTGAATACCTCTGTCCTCATGGTAGTGACCCATGCCCAGCAACACAGTTTTCACTGAAACCCTCTCAGGGTGTGGCAGGTTTCATTTCTACCTCCTCCTCCCTCAGCCTTCTTATGGGACTGAGATGGGGTAGGTATCTACGGTCACTACTTATTATCAGTCCATTCTCCTTCCTTCCTTCCCATTCCTTTCAAATATTTCAGCTAGAAATGTCATGCCATCAGATTACATCACCCTCTTTTCCTCACTGTGGTTTCATCTACTGATTTTATATCATTCTTCCCTCATTTTTTTATTATTTAAACTCCCGATCATTGTATTAATTATTTGCAATTTCAGAACATATAAAAGTGATTCTTCTAACAATTTGACCTTCAGTTTCTTAGACTCCTTTCCTCCAGTTATCTTGTCCTTTACCTATGTCAGCCTCTCACCGTGAACACAACCTAATACCTGAAATTAATAATACTTCAAATTCCCTCTCCATGAATTGAGTTCCATTCAATTTGGTCTCTCTAATTCATTCTAGTTTTCTGATTTAGTTCTGGTGTTTTGAGAAGTACATGATGTACCAGGATAAATATCAATGATGAAAAATGGGAAGGAAGGTGGATGACACTGGAAAAAACTTCTAATTGCAGTGCAGTTTCTATGGAGGAGAAAGGGAAGGATGGAAGTTTGAATGGGAAAAGTTTTATATTTCAATGCAGTTCTAAGAAAGTTTACAGAGCTCATTGAGAGCCCTGTAATCAAAGTTTCCTGTCAAAAGATTCACCTCCAAGGAATAATCCCTCCCTGGTATCCCTCTTGCAGCCAGTCATTGACAGAGATCTGATCTTGGGAAATTTTACTGTCTATTAATAGTGATAGATTGCAGAATACAAAACTCAGGGGATGGGGCGATTAGATTCCTTATATTTGTGGATCTAAAATGTGACATTTTGTGGCCTCCACAGTCCTTATTTCAATAATCCTCACTCTCCTTTCCCCATGTACACCTGTATTCATTAATGTACTTCCTTTAATTATCTTCTGACATTCCTTTTCCCTTCCTATCCATGTTAAATTATGTTGTAATTGTAATAACTTCCTAGTATAACTTTCTTCCTCTCTGTGTTAGTCAGTTTTTCATTCCTATAATAAAATGCCTGAGAAAATCAACTTAAAGGAGGAAGGATTTAGTCACGTTTTATAGGTTTTGATCCATGGCGATTAAGTCCCATCTCTCTGGGCCTTGGCAAGGCAGAATACCATGGGCCCAGAACATGTTAGAGCACTGCTGCTCACCTCATGGTAGATGGAATGCAATGAGAGAACCAGGAAGGGGCATGAGATACGTCCTTCTGAGGTGTCCCTCAGTGATGTGCTCCCTCTAACTAGTATGTACCTCCTACAGTTTCCACCACCTCCCAATAATCCATTGACATTTCAAATCTATCAATGGATTCATCTGTTGATCAAATCACATTCTTCATGATCTAATCCTTTCTTAAAATACCTACCTCTAAAATATCATTGCATTGGGAGCCAAGCCTTCAATATGAGATTTTGGGACCTTTCAGATCAAAATTCTAGCACACCATCTTCCTTCTTTGTAAGAAGAGTTTCTTTTCCTTCTTTGTCTCACTCATGGTCTTGCTTCCTACTTTCCAAAGAAAATTGTAACAATAAGAAGAAAACTTACACAAATTCTCACAATTACTGCATCAAATACTTACCTCTCCAAAATCAGCCCTCTGTTAGCATACTGAATTCCATTCCTTTCTGGTCCAGGACTTTGCTTCCTAATTCTCCCCTCTCTCCTATAACATTTTTATCCTCTGCACTAGAACATCTGTATTGGCAAATAAAATTCTGTTGTTTCTCTCTTCCTTGAAAGACAAGATGTTTCTTCTCTATTGTACTAATTCTTTTAGGATCTCATTCTTGGCTTTAAGTATTGCCTAAATATCATTGACTCCAAAACTTGTATATCTAGTCCAGTCCTCTCCACTGAATTCTGGACTTATATACATATAGCTGATTAATTAATATCTCCACTTGTTATATGTGGTATACATCTCACACTCAGTGAGTTCAGAGGTGAAGTCCTGATTTACTTTTCCAGAAACTAGCTCTACCCCATTGCAATTGATAAACCCTGTCCTTCCAAAAACACCTGAGTCATGTTTGATTCTTTTATTTTTCTTATTCATTGTATACAGTTCATCAGGAAATCCAATCTGACCTCTTTATATTACCTTCATCAGGAGCACTCAGTTTTCAACACACCTTCTCTCATTGCCATAAATTGCAAAAAGCTCTACCTCTTTATGTACTTGTTCATTATCTATTCTGAATAGGAAAAATCTTTCTAAAATAAATTATTAAATTTAAAATAATTAAAATTAATTTAAAATAAATTTAAAATAATTAAAATTAATTTAAAATAATTAAAATTAATTTAAAATAATTAAAATTAAAATTAATTTATAATACATTTGAAATAATTAAAATTAAGATTAATTTAAAATAAATTTAAATTTAAACTGTTGCAGTAAATTCTTAATGCAATTAGAAAAAAAGCCACTTTTTTTACAGTGACCTATAAACCTCATATAATCTGCCTTCTTCTACCTCCCATAATCCTCCCTGCTCTTAAATCTTCTTTCACTGTATTGCAGAGCTTTTTTATGTTCCTTGGCCATGCCAAGAATGACTCTTCCTCAGGCCTCTGTTCTGCCTTTTCCCACTGACCAATCCATCATCTCTCAGACATCCTTTTTCTTCATTCATTGTTCAAATGCCACCTTCCAATGTAGCCTACCAAACTACTCCTTTTAAAATTGTAACTGCATGCTCTAGCTCCCCAATTCTTCCTTATATTATATTTCTATACTTATTCCTTGCTTTTCAGTACACATCACATTCACATATGCTGTATAATTTACTTCTCTATCGTGTCTATCATTTATCGTCTGCCTCCTTCATAAATTGCAATCTCTTTGCTAGCAGGTGGCATTGATTAATTTCTTCACTGACATGTTCCAAGTATTACCCAGCCAATAGTAGGGTTTAATGAATATTTGTTGGTTTAACTGTGAATTAATGATAAGTTGAATTTGACAGACTTACAAATTTCATGCTTTGCCTGGGATAGTGATGGTATAGCATAGGTTTCTTCTGTAGTTTTCTATAAGATTTGAGAAGATTTCATCCACTGATACATTCATTGAATACCAATTCAATGAGTGGCATTGTTTTGATGAGTCAATGGTTGATTGAAAATAGAATTTTGCCTAGAACAAGCAAAATGAACATAGTTTCTTTGTCATCTAAGAGAAATAGCTATAGTCATATGCCTGAAGAAGATAGATTTATATGGGGAAGAAGTTTTATCTTGTTAGAAATTTAAGCCCTTATTCAGTAGCTCTGCCATTCTGCCACTTCATCAATCTTTTGCTATTTATTGAAAGCCCACTGTGAGCTAAGCACGTAGTCTAAATGCGTTCTCAGAGTCAGGGTGGTAGGATTATGGCCAGGGATAGGGAGGAATAAAGACATGATTTTCTCCTGAGCATCCATTTGGACCATTTCTGCTCGGATGTTTCATTGATACGCCAGTCTAAAGAAGGACCTGCTGGTAGCGCAAGCTCAGAGAGAAAAGGGATGAAACGACATTTGTCTAAATGCAATTTTGGGAACTGCTCTTCTATCTGAAGCCTGTGAAGGAAAACACTTTAATACACCCTCTGGTGATTTAGGTAGCCTGGCATCAAAATTGTAAATTATTTGAAAGTATATTGTTTTATATTAGATATATTTGGAAGTGATTAGAAAAGTCAAGTGTATTCAGGTCAACCGAGTATTAAGCACATATTCTTTTCCAGTATTGTAAGAGCTACAGCTGCATCTTCACCTCAACCCCTCCCTCCCACATGAACATGAATTTGC
>PVKS010031865.1:0-23083 GCA_004027875.1 Aplodontia rufa
AGAAAAAAAAAAATATATATATATATACGTATATATATATATATATACATATTTAGATTTAGATTTACTCTTTCCTGTCAGAAATTTATTGCATAATATTCTAACAATATAAATAAGATCATTCAAGAACACATAAATAATGTGGCAGTTTTATAACCATATTTCTTGTAGGCGGTGCCACAAAGAAACCCTCAGTGGTCACACATTGGAATAAATGTGTAATTCTTGAATAGGAAAATTAAACTGAACAAACGAATTTCATATATTAGCTTTTTATAAGTTTATATTTCTCTTTGGCATTGTGACAGTCTGGTTTTGAAATCAACATCAGTCAATGTAAAAGAAATCTAATAAATGTAACTTCAACTTTTTAATTCCCATATATAATTCATAAATATAATGCAGAAATATTGAGACAGATGAAGTTTTTTTGTTCATAGATGTTTTGCTACAGGTGACTATAGTTTAGTTTTTATTTCTGTATTGAAAGACATGGAAATAATCCATATTGTCTTCTCATATATATTTATAACTCAAGTTATAAAATTAACCTTTGTCTTCACAACTTGTATTTGGGAAATCCTTTTGTTGGGAAACAGATTATATAATATAAAGTTAAAATATAATATTTTATAGTTGTGATTACACAAAAACTTAAGTACTTTACTCCCATGAAAACCCAAAAAGTTAAAAAAGTAAGAGCAATTAATCAGTCATATTCCTAAGAACATACTCACAAAATAAGACACCATTTAGATTTAAATACCACCTTTTGGGCTTTCAGACCTCATTCCCCAAAGACCTTCACCTGACAGGTGTCTTGCTCCATATCTAGAGGACAGAAGTATCACCTAGGGAAGCCTAAAAGAATTCAGACAAACAGTCCTTGCTTGCAAATTCCTGCTCAGTTGATTTTCCACTACATCAGACTCTTTTTGTTCAATTCCATTTTTTCTAGAATTATTTGCCTCTTTTTCAGATGTAGGATAAAGCATGTGTTGATTTCTCTGTTCCTCTGACTAATCATTTCTGACAACTCTTGTATTATATAAAATTTTATTAAATAAATTTGTATGTTTTCTTCTTTATTAATTTATCTTCTATTTCAGGGACATAAACCATTGACCCTATGATTTGTGAGGGAGGAAAAATTATTAGTTTTTCTCTTGTACAATTTCAACACACACACATACATGCACACACATGCACACACACATTGGCATACATTTAAAAAGGAATCATACAACATATGATACATTTAAAATATTAAATTTAATTTTATTTGAAATAAATGAAAAAATTAAATGTTTTAGAAGTTCAAAAATGGTTTTCATTGCTCTGACATGTCATTGTGTACTTGGTGCTGGGGTTCAAACCCATGTCCTCACACATCCCAGGCAAGTGCCACAACCACTGAACCACCGCTCCAGCCCAAGCACAGAAAATTTTTAAAAAACTTTTGAGGGGAGCTGGAGTGGTTGCTTAGTGGTTACGGTGCTTGCCTGGCATGTGCAAGTACATGGGTTCAAGCCCCAGCTCCCATGTAACAACTAAGAGTCAGAGCAAGAAAGCCATGTGAAATACTCAATAAAAATTGATTATCTCTGTCTCTCTCTCACACATTGTCCTTCTCTTTAAAAAAAAAAAAGAGAAAGAGAGAGAGTGCTTCTAATGGTTTACATTGAGCACAATAATTGCTCTAGATTTAGGGTAGACACCCTATTCCTTGTTTGTTAAAATTTTTAAACTGAGTGGTTTATTGATTGCATTAGATGATACTTGGCTATCAATTGGATATTGTTTAACCATGTCTGCCAAAGTTGCATGTGCTGCAAGCTTGTTCACCAGAGTGACAATATAAGAAGTGGTGGAAATTAACAGGTGGGGCCTATGCAAAGTAATTAGGTCTTTGAGAGTACCTCCCTTGGAAGGCACCAATGTAGTTTTCATGGAACCCCAATTAGCTCCTGTGCGAGTGGGTTGTTATAGACAGGGTAAGCATAGCCCCTGTATCTTCTTGCTTCCTGACTCACTGTGTGATTGCTCTCTCCATCTCATCGGCCCTCGCACCAAGATGCCATCCTCTACATTGTGATGTAGCCAGAAGGCCTTCAACAAAGAAAGACAAAGCTGATGGAGCCAGCTAACCTCAGCTCTCAGCCTCCAAAACCATGAGCCAAATAAACCTTTTTTCTTTGTATATTTCCAAGACCCTGGCATTTTTGTAGAGCAACAGAAAACAGACTATGACAATGCTCAAGCATCTCTTTTTTAATAGTAATGTGAGGACTGAAGGTGTAGGTCAGAGGCACTTGAGCACATTTGCCTGGTGTGCCCAAAGCCATGGGTTCAATCCCAAGTACCAGAAAAATAATTAAATACTTATGTGACTGATTACATTATTAAATTTGCAAATTATCTACATACATGTACAAACTGTACAATGTTTGAAAAAACAAATTCTTCTACAAGGGTTGTAACTGAAAATAGTTACATCCTCCTGATTTCTGATTCCTAAGCCCAAGAAGCAACTACATTCAACTCTTTATATGTTTTTTTTATCTAATGAGCTCTGTGATTTTGCTCTTAATAGCTTCTAGATATAGTTTGTACTATAACTCTTTGATTTCCTTTTTAAATTCTAGTTAATTTCTATTAATTGCAAACAAGAACATCCCTCTCTGTCTTTCTATTTCACGTATCCACACTGCCTATTCTCCTCTCACTATATGATCATTTATTTTTAAATTTATATTTAAATGCTAAATATCCAACACTTACATTGTCATGATCTGTAAATGTTATTCACAGCTGAATCATACTATTTGTACTATTGCATATCTAATATTATTATGCATTCCTTAATATTCTGCTTTTCATTGTAGTTAGTATTGGCATCATTTTTCATATTTATCTAATTTTCTATATACAGATATAATCCATCCCCTAACTCTCTAGTATTGCACATCACTTCTCAATACATTCAAATTTATTCTGTCAGTCCCATATATTTGAGAAGGAAAAGTCCTTGGAACACTGCCTCCCCTTCCCAATCTGAACTGGGATTGCTTTGTTGTTTATTTTGGAGCTATAACAATTGTTTATTTTTATTGTATAAAGTAAATGATTTATAATTTTAAGATTATTTCTAATTATAATGCAATTGTACAATGAAATATTAGTCACTTATAAGGAACAAAGTAAAAACAATTTCCAAACTATTATTGAGTATAAAAAAATAGAAAAGACATTTAAGAATATGTAGATATTGATTATATTCATATAAAATATATTGTGAAGTACATAGTGATATATATTCACATAGTGTATTTATATCTTTATTACATGTAGTACATATTTAGCTTATATAGTATCACTCAACACCTCATATGTAGTAGTATATGCAGTTATGTACATAAACATAGAAATATATGTATGAAATTGAGCATCACAGTTCTGAAGAGGCATTAAGGGACTGAAGATTTATTTCACACTTTTATTTATATGTTTCCTATTTGCCTCATTAATACACATATACATTATTTTTCAATAAAAAAATACTGCTTAAATTTTTTTGTGTTTCAAGCTTCTAGGGCTATCATGAAGTACTAAAAATTAAGAGTCATTTTATTAAATTGCTGTCAGGTATGTTAAAGAAATACTGGATAGAAGAAGTGGCACGAGAATTGAAAAGAGACGGAAAATGTCTCAGGTTGGAAACAGACCAATCCAAAGGCCATGGTGTTAACCCATGTAAGAGAGACAGTAGCTTGGAGTGTGCTGAAGGGACTGGAAGTGCTGGAAGATATTAGCATTGGCAGAAACAGATTATGCAGATATAGACACAGGTGAATGAAATCACAAAGAGATCACATTTTATTGACAACTAAATCTCTACCTGTGTACAGGTTTATACAAATTAAATATTGAAGAATTAACTGCAAAGCCCCATAGCATCTACATAAAGTTTCTTTAACAAGTTTTGTGCTATGTAATTTGGTGAATATGGTAGACAGAATTAAAACTATTTAGCATGATTTCAGTTAAAAGTATCATTTTTGATGTAGACACAACACACACACACACACACACACACACACACACACAATCACCACAAATAACCAAACACCAATACTCCAAAATCAGAAAATCAATAAAATTTTACAAAATAAATTCTAATTTTTTAAAACAGTGGCAAAGAAAGACAGCTAAAAAGTTATTACTTAAATTTTTCAGTTGACAGCCAGGAAACATCAGTAAGTCAAAAACATTAAGAAAGCATCATATTTTATTGGATGGGACTACTTCAAAAGTGACAGTACATAAATAATAATTTTAAGAAGTCAAGACAACAACTTCCTTTCTAGTTTGAACTGTAGTTTTATAGCTCTGTACCATTTTAATAATTTGAACAAATAGGTTAATATATGACTTTTCTTAATTCAAATTAAAAATGAAAGCATCAATATAGTGGAACTTCAAATAAGTAATACTTTTTCACCATAAGCTAAGTAAAGAGGCCAAATTATCCCCAGTAACTTTCCTGTAATTTCAAAGGGGATACATTTCATCTCTAGTAAAGGGTGGATCTGAACCATAGTACTGATTATCATGAGCAATCAGTGCAAAGGTGAGCCTTTTAGCTTCCCAAGGATTTTTTTCCTTAGCTATAGAATTGGAGGTGTTTGCTTCAAGTGGCCGATAATGGACTTTTCCACTACAAATGAAATTAAATCAGCTTGATACTTCCTGCCTTGAAAATGATTTAGAGTGGAGTAAGGTGGTTATGCACTGTTTCTCTAACCTGTGCAATACCATAATTTAGACCTACTCTATACTGTTATTCTGGAAAACTTTCACAATGTCAGTATAATAACTGATATTTCGAAGTCTGAAAATGAAGCATCAAACAAGAAAAATATTAAAGACTTAAACGTCTGTGATGTTTGGTTTTAAAAAAATGATTCACCACTACCAGTCAAGAATTTCAAGAGCTAAAAATTAGAACAAAGAAAAAAATGAAAAAAATAGATTGCTTTTCCAAGCAATTTTGTTAGTTATGTAATCAATGCAAACCAAATAAAAAGTATCAAGACAGCAAAGATAATGAAATTCCATCAAAACACCACACAAAACTACATTATTTTACACACATGCACACACATACACATGCACAGTCTTGAATAAATTGAAGAAAATAAATAAATAAGACCATCCTGACTGAAAATGCTCTGAGACACAGCTTGCTTTCTCCGTTTGAATGATGCTTTACATTCTGCCCTAGTCGATTTGGTTCTTCTTTTCTGTTTCCATCACAAGGGTCATTTTATAGGTCTCTAGTTGAACGCTATTCCAGGTATCTTACAAATCCTACTTGTCTCAAAGTAACAAGAGAAATCATTCCAAGCCCATTTATCTTGGACATTAACAAGAACAACACAGTTTTCTTCCTGAAAGTTGTTGGGTTCATTCTCATGCCAGAATCTATAAGAAAAAAATAGAGACATAGATGATACAGATTACAGACATAGATATTAGGGGAGAATTGCAGAGAAAACACCTTTATTGAACACTTTAGATCTGCACTGTGAAGTACAAGAGTCATTAGCTACGTGTGCCTGTTGAGCACTTGAAATGTGGCCTCTCGCATTGAGATGTGTTCAAGTGTTAAGTGCACTTTGAAGACTTAGTACAAAAAGAAAGAGTGTAAAACATCTTAGTAGTAACCAAATATTAATTGTATGTTGAAATAAGATTTGGATAATTAAGTTAAATATATTATTTTTTAGAGAAAAAGAGAGAAAGAGAAAATGATGACAGTCAAATTTATTTACTTTTTCATCTGGTTTTTGTTTCCCAACACATATGTGGTGCTGGGGTTCAAACCTAGGTCCTCCTGCATGCCAGGCAAGCACTCTACTGCTGAGCCACCTCTTCAACCCCTTAATATATTATTAGTGATTATTAAAACACTATTAAAATAAATTTTACTATTTTTTCTTAATGTGACTACTAGAAAAATTTTAAATTGTACATGTGTTTTTGTTTGTTTATTTATTTATTTATTCATTTATTTTTGGTACTGGGGATTGAACCCATGGAGCTTAACTACTGAACCACATCTCCAGTCCTTTATTTTATTTCTATTTTGAAACATGGTTTCACTAAGTTGCTTGGGAACTCTCTAAAGTGCTGAGACTGGCTTTGAACTTGCAATCCTCCTGCCTCAGCCTCCTGAGCCACTAGAATTATAGGTGTGCATCACCATCCCTGGCTTATATTATATTTATATTAGGCAATATTGGTTTCAAAGAAGAATGTAAGGTTATAAGTCTCAAAACTAATTTTGTTGGTAGGATTTGGTGGTGGACACCTGTGATCCCAATGACTCAGGAGGTTGAGGCAGGAAGACCACAATTAAGTTCAAGGACAGCATTAGCGATTTAGCAAGACTCTGCCTCAAAATGAAAATTAAAGAACTAGGGGTGTTGCTCAGTGGTACAGTGTCCCTGTATTCAATCACCAGTACCAAAAATATATATTATCACTTATCATGTTGTTTAAACAAATGGCATACTTAAGAAAATTTTTCTCAAATAATTCATGCTATCCATTCTTCCATCGATATTGAGTAAATAAATATACTGATAATCTGGCTGAAGTCACAGGAATATTTTGCAACAGTACATGGCATATAGAGCCTACTCAACCCACAGTGCTCTATTTTGAGTACATTGATGTATTCTGCTCTGAAATGAATCATCTTGCTACATCTTCTCACCTTTGCCTATAAATGACCCTTTACCCTAACCAACATACTCACGCCATGTGTGGGTTAAATGGTGTCTGGTCAACCCAGTGCCATTGACCTTCCATATTCTCATCTGTAAGTCCCAGGAAATATGAAAATCGTCTATCCAAAAATTTGATGGTAAAGTTCTGCACACAAAATACAAATTTTTATAAATATGTTTGAAGTTAGGTGATGGCAGTTTTGTTGAGGAAGAAGAAAGAAGTCAAATAAATTACTGGTTAAGTATGAAAGTTTGGCATTAGGTTTGTTTTCAAATCCTGCTTCAAAGTTAGTAAGTGCTTTAATCTTACTAAATCCTGAGTTTTCTCATCTCCAAAAGGGATAGCTCTACTGTGCAGATTTTATGAGCTCATATTTCTACCACTCTTAGAACATAAGGGTGGGTAATTGGTGGGGGGGTCTTGGGGGTAAATCTAATTTTCAGAATTTATATATATTATATTATTTCATTAGAAGCTTGTTTGATTGTTCTACAAATAAATTTATGAATAAAAGAAAAAATGCTTAATAGAATTGGATTTTAGTGACTTTTTTAAATTGCTTTTTTTAATTGTCTTATTTCTAAAATTCCATTTTATTTGAAGAGTCAGCAATTATATAGATGGCAAAGCCATGAGATAGAATCCTCAAGGAAACTATCAACTAAGAAAAGAGTAGAAGCTGAGTCTTAGTACATATCTTGAAATACATTGCATGAGATAAATTTCATCTTCAAAAAAATTGAATATACCTTAATATTTTTATGTGGAATTAGAATTATACATCTGAACTATGTTATCTATACTTTATCCTGAGAAACTATTTCAGTCCTGATTAACCAAGCATTTATCCACGTACTCATTAAACATTTACTAAATCCTATCCAGTGTGCCTATGGGGCTCTGCATAGGATATTGAAGATGCAAAGATGGGTACAGTATAGACTCAGCCCTCTGTGCCAAGTGGAAGTCAAAGGAAGAGATGGTGTAGCAAACAGACGATTCTAGCACACTAGAGTAAATGCCAAGACCTCGCTGTACAAGAGTCACGATAGTGCCTCAACTTAGAACAGGGACGGTGGAGTAGAGGAAGGTGATCAGGGTCATCATTTTCCAGAGGAAATAGCCCTTGAATGAAATTTGGAAAAACTACAAGTTGGCCATATGAAGAAAAATGGCTAATTTTCTAACATGTTAAAGATAATTATATTTTCACACGTATAAGATATACATCTTACTGTGTAATTCCACATGTATGTGTGTTTGTTTTGTCAGAGAAATGGTAAGCTATACTGCAAGGTACAGTGGGCTCTATTATTAAGAAAACCACAGTTTAAAAAAAAAGAAAGAAGAAAAAGAAAAATGAGACAGGAGGAAAAGGATTTCAAAAAGGATTTCATTGACTTTCAGCAGCTGAAATAGCTGAAGTGAAGGTCCAGAGGCATAGGAGAGCAGAGAAGTTCTTTCTTTGAAAAGAGATTCAAAGCAGCAGAGAAACAGGTAATGCTCCTGACACACCTGCTCAGCTTCTGTGCTGACTGTCGCCAAATGGGCTCCCATCCCTGAACAGTTCCTTTCACTCTCAGCCCACGTCTTATTGTCATGAAAAGGGAAATAGCAGTTAGACTGGAATGCTCTCCAGCCACCAGGACAGCAATTCCAGGTACCACCTCCAATGAAAATTGAAAGAAAAATCAGTTACAAGAAAATTTCAACTGTGACAGATTGCATAACTATTCTATTACTTAAGATCTAACTAACATTTGTGTAAATAATACCAAGATTACCAAAATCATTGTCTTCTATACCCCCAAAATTCCTAAAAAAGTATCATGCTAGGTATTTTCTAAACCACATAATGACTATGAGAAACACATAAAATATTCCCTTAGAAGACATGATCATGTTTGATGTCCCTATGTCTACTTATTTTCATATTTAAAGTGTTTCCTTAAAGTCTTCTGCAGGACACCTTAACTGAAGGAAGCAAAGAATCTGTTAAACGTAACAATTCTCCATTCTCTCAAATGAGACTCTGCAAAATCCAGAATAATAAGAGATAAAGACAGCTTAGCAGAGTTATATATTCTAAGAGAAACTGTCCATATAAAATATTGGGAAAGAGGAATTAAATTCATGTCATGCTTTGGAATGTTAAAAATAACTCGTGTATGTGTTGTCACATTCTCCAGTTATTCTGATTACAGTCATGAGAAAGAATTTTTCCCAGTTTACTGATATGTTTACCTCCATGCCAGATTCTTACTGCATGCCCTTTTACCCCTTCTTGCTCATACTCTTTCTTGCTTTTTCTTCTTTTTAACACTGAGCCACGTCCTCAACCCCTTTCTTTTTTATTTTGAGATGGATTCTTGCTAAGTTGCTTAGGGGCCTTGCTGTGTTGTTGAGCCTGGCTTTGAATTTGTCATTGTCCTGCCTCAGCCTCCTGAGCTGTTGCAATGCTGATATTCTTTAAATCAAATTATGAATTTGAATAGAAAAGGAATTAAGAAGACATTCTTTCATGTTCTCTATCTGTACCTTTCAGTTCTGATTCTTCTCTGATGCATGTTAGCTTCTTGTGATACTCTGGTAACTTGAACACTTGCATTCTTCTCTTACAGTGTAAAAAATTGTGATAAGTTACTGTCAGGAAGGAAAAACAGTTTAGTTCCCTTTCCTTACATAACCACTTAAATAGAAAAATGAGGGCAGTCTCTCCAACCTTCCACCCCACATTCTTTTCTTCCTATGCATTTCCTTTGTACCAGCAACAAGTGAAGTAACTTAAAACAATTGTTAAAAATGAATATTTTATATGAATATTTATTAATATTTTTCTTTGCAATATAGCCAAAATGCTTTAAAGAGAGTGAAAACATAAATGTACAGTTTAAAAAGCTATCCAGGTGTTTTCCCTACCCAAGAAATAGAAGATTGCTAAGACCCCATGTGACTTTCAGACCCAGAGTGCACCCCACCTCTCCTTCTCAGGTAACTATTTCATGACTTTTAAAGTGCTTTGCTTCACAATTTTATCAATTTAATAATAGCCCTTTGTAATTCCAGTGCAAAAAAATTAATATTTTCACCAATTTTTACATGTACATAAAATAGTCTTTCATTCTGTAACACAAGGTAGCACCATCTAAGTATGGAAAGTCAAGTAGGTAACTCTGAATTTTAAATCAAAACACTGAATGCATTATAAATTTATATGTTGGGAAATGTATAATCAAGACAGCAAAAGGCTTAGAGCAACTTTATGAAAGTTTTTTCAAAAAATAATTCTATAAGAGTTCTACTTTAGCTAACAACTTACCATAGCAATTTGCAATAAAACAGGCACTCAGAAGAGAGATGAAAACAATTGCTAAGGCCCAAGGAATCATCTGGGAATGCCAGCCCCCTTGTATCAAGACAAAAAGGAAAAACAAATTGAATTTTGTCCTCTTGACCACAAGGTGTAGGGAAGTCAGTTCTACCAAGGGGCAAGCTAAATGTAAGAGCATCTGAAATGCTTTAGATCTAGAGCAGAGCTTAAATATTTCCTCTGAGTAAATTTATTTTATAGCTTACTGGTAAATAAAAAAGAAAAATGTGTACTTTTTGTCATTTTGGAATAGAAGACTTTTTTATAAGCAAGACACAAAAACCCCAAATCCATAAATAGTTGAGAATGTGGGCATATAAAAATTAAAACATATATAACACAAATAATATAAAACAATAAAGAATACAAGGAAGAAAAGTCTTGTCCCAATATTAATATCCAGATTGTATAAGGAATTTAAAAATCAATTAGAAAACTGAGCAAAACTTTGTGTGGGAAGTATGACTAATTTTTAATTTGCTGAAACTATAAATGGAAACAAAAATATGCTCAATCAGTTAATATGAAGTATAATGTCGCAGTATGATTGTCATATAGATTTTTAGCAGTAAAATGAACAATATGCAGTGTTGGCAATGCTATGAGGAAATAAGCACTCAGCGAGAAGAAACAAATGCTGCTGAGACTATAAATGGACAATCTTTTAGAAATATCAATTCAGTAGCATTTGTCAATTTTTATGCACTACATGAAAGAATATGCATTGCAGTAGTTTTGGAAATAGAAACACTAAAACCTAATATTTACACTTATATTATGAATACCAGATATTCTAAACTGCAGTAAGTGCATACGATGAAATCTATATAGCAATTAAATTATTATGTATATCATTATGTATTAATATAAATATTCCCAAGACATATTTTACATAAAAAAGTATTTTTCAGGACCACTGTATAATGCAACCCCACTGAAGGCCACCATGGTGGGTTGATGATATAAAGCAAAATTTTAATTTTAAATTTACATAATTGTTCATTAACTCTCTATATTTCTCAAAACTATTATTTAATGTTCTTACAACACAAATCCATTGGTGTCCCATAAGTCAAACATAATCAGATTCAGAGCCTCTGACATACCAAGAGCCTAAGTCAGTGTGTTTTCTATATCCTCCTTTCTTCTCTTTAAAAGAATCTACCCAAGTAGAATGAAGTTGACAAAATTATGCTACATATATATATATATATGAATACATCACAGTGAATTTCACCTTTAGTATGTCTATAAAACACCAATTAAAATGATAAATAAATAGAGCTGGAGAGGTGGCTCAATCTTGCATGCCCAAGGACCTGGATTCAAATCCGAGCACCACATACACAGCTAAGTGGAAAAATAAAAATCAAATTTAAAAAAAAAATAAATAAAATTGACTCTTTCTTTCTCTTTCACTACCTCTCTCTCTTTTTAAAAAATAAATAAATAAATAAATAAAAGAAAAACCAGTCAAATAGAGAAAGACTGGAGGCTCAAATGGAGCAAATGATATTCCATTCATCTATGTTTAAGTCAAAATTAATGTCACTATTAGTATAATCATAATGTACTAATAAAAGCATTTTTAATAAAAGAATCTTCCCAAATTACTTTCTTCCCACATTATTTCTCTTTTATATACTTTACCTTCTTTCTTGGTACAATTTACATTTTATAAAGAATTTTCTGCTACCCAACTCATTTGTGTTTATCTATATCCCTCCCCTTCACCAAGGTCATCCTCATTTTCTCCCACTGTTCCTTCTCATCACCATCTTCAATATTTACAATTATCATCGGTTCGTATTGTTAACTCTTAGTCACAATTCCTTCTGCCTCTTTAAAATTGAAGGAAAGTACTCACGTTTACTCTGAGGTTCTTTAATCCGCATTGTGTGTTTACTGTATTGTCAATCAGTATTCAAGATAACCAGGAATCTCCTCTATCTTTTCCCAGGGTATATATTTCTGTAGATAGAGGAATATGTTCAGAAACACTTGAGATTGAACATCAACCTTACCTTTCTGGTGAAGTCAGAAAGTTCCAGTAGAAGAGCTGACTCAAAAGAAGAAGTCTTTTCAAAGATTGGGGTTTCCCTTAATTCACTCTGGTAGATGAGGCAAAGTGAAAAAGGAAATTGGGAAAGCAATAGCCAAAAACAGTTGGTAGACATTTCCATAAGTATATTGAGATACCTCATTTGTTATGTAACATTTCACAGTTTGTTTTTATTCATCTAGACATAACATTTAGCAATGTTCTAAAAGAAATAATCAGTATGCCTAATAAAAAACTAAATAATCATCTCTTAATTTTTCTCTTTTCTTGGATATGCATAAGGTAAACTCTGGCCTAGAAATTTTTTTTTACCTAAATGAGATGTTTTTTACCTAAATGGCAAAAGACAAACAATAAGCAAAAGCTTTGGATGTACATTTTGTATGGACATTGACGTGATGACACAAGGAAGTGAAACTTTCGATTAAATCCCGAGAACTTCCTAAGTGAGAGAATATAGGATTCTTAAGGCAAAGGAAAAGAAAAAGGATAATTCTGTGATAAAGACATCAACAAAATCCCTGACTTTATTTATAGTACTTTTACAGAGTGAATATTTGTGCCCTTCCAAAATTTATTGGTTGAAACATTAACTCCCTATATGATGGTATTTGGAGATGAGACCTTTGAGGGTGGGGGTCCTCCTGATGGAATTAAGTGCTCTTTTAAGAATTGATCAGAGGGGGCAGAAGCAGTGGCTCAGCGGTTAGGGCACTTGCCTGGCATGTGCAAGGATGCAGGTTCATACCCCAGCACCACATACACAATGAAGACTGGATAGAGAACTAAATAAAGTCGATTCTCTCTCCTTCTCTCTCTCTCTCTATCTCTCACTGTCCCTCTCTCTCTTCAAAAAAAAGTAATCAGAGAGGTTGCCATTGATATATCTTTGATATTTCACTCTCTTCCCTTTCTCTCCCCTTCCCGCACCATGTGAGGTTACAGCAAGAAACTAGGCATCAGCAAGACTGAAAAGAGGGCCCTCACCAGACCCCAGCCCCATTGGCACTCTGATTTTAGACTTCCAACCTCCAGAACTGTGCGGTTGGTGTCTGGTGTTCACCCAGTCTTTGATACTTTGTTGTCCAAGCCCAAGCTGATTAACACAAATACCTAGTGCCTTAGAGGATCCTTTAAAGTCTGATTTCCAGAATATGTCCATGTTTTAGTCAATTTTTGCTTTACTTTGACCGACTCCATAGCCTTGGGCCCAAACTGAGGCAGAACCTCATGGCAGAAGGGCATTGCAGAGGAAAGCAGCTCAGGGCATGGTAACAAGGAAGCAGAGAGAGCTCGGCTCATGAGGGACAAAATACAAACCCCAAAGTTATGCCCCCAGTGATCTTCATCTTCCAGCCAAACCCTAACTCTCATAAACGAATCATTTCACCTCTGAAAAATCTTCTGTTGTCTCACATGAGTTTCTGGGGGACAGTGCATACCTAAATCATAACAAGCCCTGTCCCTGTATTCTGTACACTACAGTATTACTTCCACCACATGAATATCTCTTACCCATAAACTCTCATGCAATCCTATTAACTGGGCTTCTGTCTAAAGTAATATTTGTTCCTATTAAAAAGCTCTAGGACTCCAAAGGGCAGGTGAATCCCACTTACAGCAAGGAAATAAAACAGGTCTGGCACACTTTGCCATTCTAAAGTACAATCATGGTTCAAAAACATGAAAAAACATTCTGTTATAGAAAGTTCCCTGAGCTGAGGAAGTTGTGTTAAAGATGTAGTTAAGATCTGAAACACAATATGAGCAATGAGCTAAAGCTCTGTGAACCTTTTATTTGAAGCTAAAAACTAATACAGCTGTGGATTAAATGCCAAGATCTTCCTAAATTATAGAAAGCAGGCTTGTTAAAGCAGGGACAGGACAATTGAGATTCTGTAGTAAGCACAGTCTTTATCACAGGTAAAAGGTAAAATGATAGCCTCAACAGGACTCCAAGAAGTTTACTAACTTGAGTACAAAAAATAATTTATTTCAAGATGATGACTATTTGGAATTGCTTAAATGTATAAAAAAAATTAATTCAAAATGATTCAAAGTAGGAAATAATTTATATAATGTGAAATATGAATAAATATTATAGACTTTATTTACTTTTAATAGATTTCAATAAACAAAGATATTATGATATGAATGGTAGTCTACATAAATGGCAGTGTCTCCTATGAAAAGTACATAAACTTCCAAGAATAGATATTTATTGATTTATCTTATAAAATGAAATAATAAATATCAGAAATGATAAGACAAATAATCTTGAGGAAAAGTCAGTCTGTATCAATAAGAGGAAAAATTGATATGCATCAGTTGTTCCACACAATTACCAGGAGGAAAAGGAAGTCAAGAGTTCACACACAGTAACTAAGCAGAAAGAGGGCTAATAATGTGCTCCAAAATGAGAAATTAGTCAAATATACAAAACAAACAAAGCAGCTATCAAAATAGACTTACTTATATCCTAGAAAATAAAATCCCAACATGACCTTACTAGACCTTACTACTACCGTAATACAATAAGTATAACGTTTTGGAATAATGCTATCAGATTAAGTCAATAAGTTAGACAACATTAGCCAAGCAATATCAGAAAATAGTAAAACTGGGGTTGGGGTTTTAGCTCAGTGGCACAGCAAGGCCCTGAATTTGGTCCTTGATGCTAAAATAATAATAATAATTAATAATAATAGTAATGTCATATGAGAAAGTCAGTGATTAAATAGGAATCAAATTAAAATGCATCTTAAGTTGAAACGATTAATGAAATTTAAGCAAATTGGATCAATTTGAGTTAAGTAATAGGAGACATGAAACCCATAGACGAGAAACAAAATCTTAGCCCATTCTTCACCCAAAAGAGGCATGATTTTATAAAAGTTTATGGATTAGAGTAAGTCTCCAGACAAAGCTTGCACATTTGGTCAAGACTGTAGTATAGAATGTATCAACAACCTTGACAAGGTAAAATTAAAAGTGTGACTAAAGTAAGCAGTAAAGAGCTGGGGGTGTGGCTCAGTTGCAGAGCTTACATGAGGCCCTGAATTCCATCCCCAGCACCAAGAAAAAATAAAGTAAAAGGGTAAAAAAGAAAGAAGTGTAGGAACAACCATTCTTATTCTAATGAGATGTAACAAAAAATTTATGGCCAATAAGTTTTTTAGAATTACAAAAGTAACCAATAAATTCACTAAAACGAATAAGCATCACAAAATCATCAAAATTTGAAATAAGAAAAGGCAAAAATAGAGAGGTAAATGAAAAGAATAAGGGGAGCAGAGAGTACTGGATTGTAATTTTTAGAAACAGATATGTTTTATTTAGAATCAAAGGGGAAATTATTATTACTTAACATGCACACACATACACACACACTTAAAGAACTTGGATTTGCACCAGAGGATTAACAAAGCCTTGGAAATTTTTTGGAATTATTATCTTGTACATGTCTTATTTTGGTTTTAATTTTATAATAGGCCTCTATGATGCCAGAGTTTGCATATTTTTACAAATATTACAAGTGTCTCACACTGTAGATGTTAGGACTATAAGGAACAAAATTAATTTCAGTCCTACAAATTAAAGGAGTTGATGTTCTTTATGAATTCTCAGGTTAACTCAGAAACTAAACAAGGTTGAGTTTATAAGAAAATGACACTGCATCATTGTATTATGGATGTGCAGGAAAATAGTTTTGCTTCTGCAAATGTTCTTTAACTTAAATCATTCATGTAATACCAAAAACCTCTTGGTGATAAAGGTAATTGCAAGATCACATGAGATTTTTGGAAACAGAAAGCTGATCAAGATAAATATTTAAAATTCGTGAATTGAAGCACTGCTAAAATTTTCAAAATAGCAAGTCAATGACACATTTAACTCACTGGGCAGCATTGTATATCTTCTAAAAAGAAGAAAGAGATACCGCAAGGATTAGGAAAGAGGTAAATATACACATCATTGAAAGGAAGATAAGTTTTCCACTGTAGAGTGATGAACTTTATTTCAATAATTTTCAGTATAGCAAAGCAAATGCACACAATATTTTGAAAAAAGCATCTAAAGAGAACTCATCATAGTTTTAGAAATTTAAATGAAGGCATCTACTCAACTATCTCTTTTGATGAAGGTGACCATTATTAATGAGGGAATAAAACAAATTTATCTTATAGACTTCAATATGGCACTTCAAAATAATAATCTATCTGACCTTCACATTAATGAAGATTATATCAATCTTTTCCAAACTTGGAAAATTCCTCAAGAATTTCTAAAGGCAACGAAGATTTTTATTTAAAAACAAGTATATATATTATGTGAGAAATCCCTTGAATATTTTTTAAATTTAAATAGCAATGTTTTATAATGACAGTTTTCATGGAATTTGAAAAAGCAATCCTAAAATTTATATGAAAGAATAAAAGACCTAGAATACCCAAAGCAATATTGAGCAAAAGGAGTAATACTGGAGGTATCACAATACCTGACCTCAAATTTATAATACAGAGCTATAGAAAGAAAAACAGCATGGCATTGGTATCAAAACAGACCATCACTAGAATAGAATAGAAGGTATGAAGACAAACCCACGTAGATACAGCCATCTGATACTCAACAAAGTTCCCAAAAACATGTTGGAGAAATGACAGCTTTTTAACAAATGTGTAGTAAAAGTGAATATTCATATGTAGAAGAATAAGAATAGCTCCCTATCTTTCATGTTGTAAAAACCTAGGGATTAGACCAGAAACTTTGCAATTGCTAGAAAAAAATATATGATCAGCACTCTAACATATTGGTACAGGAATTGACTTCTTTAAAAAGACCCCTAAAGCTCAAAACATAAAATCAATTCAAAAGCTTCTGCACAGCAAAGGAAACAAGAGCATGAAAAGATAGCCTACATAATGGGAGGAAATCTTTGCCAGCTTCTCTTCTCATAGGGAGTTCACATTCAGAACTCACAAGCAACTCAAAAAATTAACACCAAAAATCAAATGATAATGATGATAAAGGGAGATCAGTAGAGTAGAGAAAGTATATCAGGGGAGAATGAGGGGACCAAAAGGGAATGTGTTGTGGACTGTTACTGATCAATTTATGTTACATACATGCACAAATATGGCATAATGAATGACATATGAATTCTCCTATTATATATAATACACCAATAAAAATATCCTAAAAATAAATGAATAACTATTGAGGTTTTATAAAGAGGAATGAAATCCTATCACTTTGCAGGAAGTTCATGGAACTGGAGGACATCTGTTTTAGCCAACTTTTTTTTGCTTCTATGACCAAAAGACCAGACAAGAACAACATGGAAGAGGAAAAGTTTATTTGGGGGCTCATGATTTCAGAAGCCTCGGTCCACAGATGGCCAACTCTATTTCTTGGGGCCTGAGGTGTGGTAGAACATCAGCAGAAGGGTGTATTGTAGAAAAGCAACTCAGGACGTTACCAAAAAACAGAGAGAGACACTCCTCACCACGAACAAAATATAAACCCCAAAGGCATGTCCCCAGGGTCCCACCTCCTCCAGTCACACCCTACCTGCCTGCAGTTACCACCAGGTGAATCCCTATCAGGGAACTAGTGCACTGATCGGGTTAAAACTCCCATAACCCAATCTATTCACCTCAACTCTTTTTGCATTGTCTCACACACGAGCTTTTGGGGGATATCTAATATCTAAACCATAACAGCATCATACATACTAAAAGAAAGAAAGACAAGCATCAAATATTTCTCTCATATGTGGAAACTAAAAATAAATAAATAAATAAAAGTACAAAGAGAACTGAAAATAGAAGATTAACTGTTAGGAACTGGGAAGCAGGAGAAAGTGGGTAGGAGAGTAGAGAGGAGTGAAGGATCAAAAGGAAGTTGAAGCTCGTGAATGCATGAGATATGCATGTATGGAAATGTCACAGTCAAACACATGTTTTTGTACAATTAATATGTGCTAAATATAAAAATACTTTAAAAAGAAAGAAATTCATTTCTCATAGTTCTGGAAGTGTAATATCTTGATCCCAGCAAGTTCAGCATCTAGTGAGGGAAAAATAAATAAATATATATTGAGAATTCCCACAAAGAATTTATGAAGAAGAATAAAAAAAGAATTCCCTTGTTCAAAAAAATAATACTAAGTAATACACCTATAAGATGAATACTGACTGATGTCAGTTATAACCTTGGATTATTAGGGAAAATGCTAAAACAATAACAGTTAACATATTTTGATGTGCTAGGCACTGTGCTAAGACCTAAATGGAAATTCACTTTTTTAATCTGCGTAAAATGAAGTAAGGGTTATTATTACTCCTCTTCTACAAATAACATACCTAAGTCTTTAAGGAAAAAAAAGAAAACTTGCCCTTAAGCTCCTGAACACTGCCAAAGTATGCTAGAACTGAAATTCAGACTTAGGTAATATATGACTCAAGCCCACACTGAGTTATAGTACTTTGAGAAAAGGACAATTTGTCAAATTAAATAACACTAACAGATAAATCAAAAACATAGACTAACAGGAAGTGAAAAATATCTGGTATTCAAATATTATAAATCATGACTAGGCTACATAGAATGGAGTCTGTGCAAATGAGGCAGGAGTATGAAGTTAAAGTTTAGGATGAAGACACCTTAAAAAAACACTGCATGTTCTATGCTTAAGATAAATGACAAAAACAGGAGTATAAGGTTAAAGTGTAAGTTGGGGGCAGTTTACAAAAAGCACTGTGTGTTTTAGGCTTGAGATAAATGGTATAAATTCCTTTCCAACTATATAGATTGTTCAAGACAAACAAGAAGAAAGCATCCAACTCGTGCAAGCAGATCTGACAACTACTTGACCAAAAGGAACTGAGACCCTTATTTAAATGCATTTACATGTTAAAAGGGGACACAATGTTGGGTGCATTTTTGACCCTACAAAAATTGATGTAAGCACAGTAAGAAATCATCTTTTGGTTTATAAATATTTTAATTTCTAGCCTTGCAAAAAAATCCCATGCAAATACTGTTCACCTGTTGACTTCCTTGCCAATCTGCCTATGCAGTGTCATTTTGCTGCCTGATTCCCCTGTCTATGGGTTAACCACCTTGCTATGCAAATCAGTATAGTAAATATTTCTTCCTAACCCTCTGTTAGCCATGTCTGCTTTCTATCCTGCAAGAGCTAAAGGACCCACTGAGCTAGTGAGACAAGGAGGTAGAAAAAGGAACCGATGTGTACCAGCTACCATGGTGGTGAAATTGGCATAGGCAATAGGATGGAAACCCTAACAACAACACAGTAACTCAGTGGTCACCCACAGCTTCCTCTTTTGGGAAGAGAAGTAAAACACACTGTTTTAGGGAAATAAGCTTCCCAGAGATCACAGAGGCCAGAATAACCCAGAAATGTTTACAAGTGATTGTGTCTAATAGTAGTAGAGATCTACTTTTCCTCTCGAAAGTGTATGTTGATACTTCCTACAGGCCAGGTTATAGTAAAGGACATTAATCATACTGCTTTCTTATAGTAATAAGCCAGTATCCACACTTTCTGGTACTGATTCTCTCTATGTAGAAACATGAGTCCTGCGGGGAGGTCTTGATGTAAGCTGCAGGAAGCCTGCTTTGCGTTTGGCTCCATGACCAGAGGAAAAATCTCCAAGGCAGTGCCAAGGCTGCAAGGTATGTTTTGGGGGAAATCATCATCGGAACACAGTGTTAGTTAAGGGAGATTTTTGGAAGATCAGAGATTTGGGTGCAGCAAGTGGAAAAGAGGGATTATATCTGTCCCAGCTGGGATGTGACAACATGACTACCATTTCCCCCATTCTACAAGGGAGTGGGGGAGGACCCAAATCATAACAAGCAATCCAATCTGCCTCAGAGAAGCTGAGTTCTATAAGGAACTATGCATTGGGCTAAACTAAAGACACCCCTACTGCACCTCCACTGTGCAAGGGGAGAATGGTGTCTCTCAACTGCCTGTGAAAGGGAGAATTGGGAGTCTTTTGGAACAGATGGCCCTGCAGGAGTGAGTCAGCAGTTCAGAACAGGCTACTCTGCAATTGCACCAGGAGCCACCCACAGTTCAGAGGCTGAACCAGAAAGAGAAGACGTGGGACAGGCCCAGTCCTCAGGGGAATTTGGGTTTGTGGAGTACAGGGGAGCCTCATTCAGCTCTGTACACCCCCAGCCCCCAGCTGCAAGGTCACGTGATAAGCTAAGGTAGGGCAAGAGCAATAAAGAGACTTCAATCCAAGCTCAAAAATTCTGGAGGGGCCAGGAGTGCAGCCAGCAGAAAGAACATTGAAAGCATCTCAAACCCCTATGCATAAAAACCACAAGACTCCTGAGTTTCAGATTCCCGGTGAGGCTGGCACAGAACAGCCCCCAGAGCATTCCTTAATCTGATCTCTTCACAGAAATCTCTACCCTGAAAGCTCTGAGGACATCCAGTCCTCTACTTGAAATTGCATAATCCTAGACTGAGAGACCGGGTTAACAAAACTCAGGAGGATGTTAACATCTGCTCCCAATGTGTAACAGAGAGACAACCTCAGTGACCATACTTCCAAGCTTTCATTAAGATTTTTTTAATTATTTTTTTCTTCCTTCACAATAATTATTTTTTTCTTCCAGTTTTTGATGTGTACTTGATGGCCAAGTGAAGAAATTTTCATGAACATATAAAAATACTTGCTGGCTTTTTTGTTTTGTTTTGTTTTTTTGTTTTATGTGTGTGTGTGTGTGTGAGCACGTGTGCGCGCACACACGTGGGTGCATGAGAGAGAGTGTATGTTTGGGTTTGTTTTTGTTTTTGTTTTTGTTTTGTCTTTGTAGGAGTTTTATTCAGGTGTCTTCTCCTGTCTTTTTTCTTTTATTTTGTTTCTTTTTTTCTTTTTTCCACTTGTTCCTTCTGTCTATTCTCACTTCATCCCTGAACATTTACTTCAATGTAAATATCTATCTTTGTCCTGCCTGCTGAGGTGTGGGATTTTGTTCAGTTCATTTGAACTGTACTCTGCCCCACCAGCAAAACTTTCCTGTGCTTGCTTCTACCCTGACTACTGTTACCACCCAAATCCTATCAATATCACTTTCAACCTTCCTCTATTTTGCTAACTTTGTCTCTTCTTTCAGGTTTTTCGGTTTTGTTTGTTTCTTTTCTTTTTTCTCCAGAAAATTCCTCGCATCCTCTACTTTCTTTCTGTTCACACTTGGACAATACAACCTCCTCTCTAAATTCCTCTTACTTTCCCTCCTCTTCCAGGCTTCTAATTGGTTTATACCATTTGATCCACTATTATTAATGCTGTGTAAAAATCATTGACCTGAATGCCAAACTCATTAATTATTGTGTGCTTTGAAGCCTGACATAGGTGATAGTTAAATACTATTGTTGCCAAAAATAATGACTAACACTAACATTCATTTCATAGGTGGAATTTAACATCATAATTTAGTTGGTACTAAATATTTAATTTAATATCATTTAGTATATGCACTGATCATTCACATTGATTATCTCCTCCTAGCTCATGAGTTGCTAAAAATCTTAGGGAACATTAACAAATCACAGGTGAGGGATTTGACTTCTGAACTCAACTTTCCTGACACTACCCCAACTCAAGTAAGGGATGGGACAAAACTTCCAATCCAATAGCAAGATCCAAAGTGGAACAACCAGATAAAGATCTCAGGCCAAGAATTCACTTCAATTTAAGGAGTGCAAAGAATCCTGAGCAGACCCCCACCACACCTGTGCATGCCCAGGACTCTGGTCCTGCTGCAACAACTGCATTGGACACCTCCAAGGACCTTGCACCCAGACACCATCCAACTGTCATGCACACCTGTGAGGTCCAGATATATTGGGCCCATTCCACCACCAAGAATCCCAGATCCCAGCACTGCACATATGTTGGTCCGTTCTGGCCCACCCCACACCTCTAGGACCCAAGCACCCAGCAGGACACTCCTATTGCTTAGCTTCAACAATGCAGTGGGCTGCCTAGCAACCCCATCAGCTGCCAAATCCGAGCCCTAAAACCTAGATCCAAAATGTGCAACAAAATAAGGCTGCAGGCAGAAATAGTTTTCTGGAAGAAAGTGGTCATCAGAGAGGTTGTATCTGACCCAACCCTTGATGTGTAAGGAAGAAGGACCCAGAGACTTGTCTTGCTTCCACACAGGGAAACCCAATTCAAAGATCCAGAAGAAACTTTTCAAAGATGAAGAATCAAACTAGAAGAGGTTCACCTCAAACCCACAAGTTCCCTAGCAAGGAGCCCACACCCAGAGAGTGGAATGAAAGTTGAGAACAAATTATCAATTATCTGATAACTAAAAGGAAAAATGAGCTAAAAGAAGATATAATGAAGCTACTATGCAAGCAAACTCAAGATGAAAAACTATTATCAAAGAAATACAATTACTTAAAAAGGAAATAACAGATCTAAAATCTGCAGTCAATGACATGAGAGGAACCATGGAAGAACTTAATAATAGACTAACTATTATAGAAAACAGAACCTCAGCTCTTGAAGAAAGAACTTCTGAGAAAGCTAGAGTGCACAGAAGGAAAAAAAAAACTCACAGAACACAAACAGAAATTTTAAAATGTCTGGGATGAAATGAGAAGTAACAATCTAAGAGTAATTAGTACACAGGAAGAAATTGAAACACAAACAAATGGAATAAGGAACATTCTCAAAGAAATTGCTAAATAAAATTTTGCCCTCATAACAATACAGTCGGATATGCTGATCCAGGAAGATTATAGGACACCCAATAGTCCTAACCAAATGAGAAGCTCTCCAAGACACATCATGTTCAAA
>PVKS010031866.1:0-23061 GCA_004027875.1 Aplodontia rufa
TGCCTATGCTTCAATATTTAAAAAAATTAAAGCAAGAAATTATGTCATATAAATTTGAACTTTTATAAAACCAAGGGTGAAACAAAAACAGTACACTTTATATTTTCCGCCATAGTAACGCAATTTGTTCATGAAGCTATGTTATATTTATCGTATTTATGATGCCTTTCTTATTACAAAACACAATAAAACTAATTTGGTGCCAAAATGTGAATATATAGGTTTAGAAGTAAAACAAGTAAGAAAAGAGAGCGTTTTGATCACCATTAGTATTGTTCAATTTTATAAATGAAGCATTGATTAAAAGCAGCATTACATATTTATATAGAATAAAATGGATTCAAAATATTTGAGAATCAAAATACTTTTAATATTCTTTTAAGCAGATTTCAAAAAGTGTGTTAGATTGATATAGCACATGAGCAAGCTGTGCCTGTGGTAAAAAATGACTAAGATGCAAAGAGAGTCCAGTAAACAGGTCATTACTGAACGATGCTACAAAGTTGGTTCCTGGGTCTTCTCCCACTTTCCCAGATATTAACATGATAAAGTTATTAATCCCTAAAGATGCACCTAATTATGCATTTTTGGAAAAAATGCCATAAATAAATACAATGGTCAAGGAAAATATATATACTGCTTAAATATTTGCCTAGAAACAACATAGATGAGTATGTATACTTGAGAAAAATATTTGCTCATAAATGTAATTTGTTTCTCATTCTCTGTTGAAGGAAAAGTATTAACATATGGTTATTCATATTGTCAAAAAGGATGATATATTTGCAATATAGCATCTCTCGTTACATACAGCATTTTTATTGTGTTTTATCTGAAAACTACTTCCACTGTTGCTTAGATTATGAAGCTAGCAGGAACTTTCAAATTTGCTACACTTTAACATAGGAACTGCTCTGTTATTTTCTGTGGTATTAAATACCTTCTTGGTGGTCTGACATTTGATTTTTATATTAATAAAACAAGTTAAAATTGTAACTCCAACTATCTTTTAGATATTACTAAACCTTCCAGGAATATCTTATTTACTATTTATTTTGCAGATTGTAAAAATTATTTCAAGAATGCAAATTTCAGTTTCCTCACACATTTAGAGGGTTTTCACACTTCACCTTCCTTTGATACAATGTGCACATAATAGAATCTGAATTATTTCCATTTCACTTGCTCTCAGCCCTGCCTTTCCTCTCTTGTCCTCTCCTCTCTCCTTACTCTTTCTCTAATTTTCTTCCAGTCCTGCTTTCCTTTCTTCTGCCATTTCTCTCTCCAAATAATGAAGCAAGTAGAGATAAAATTCTGAAAAATATACTTAAATGCTTCCAAAATTCTTCCAATTTTATATATTAATGGCAATGTTAGAGACGAAGATACAGTGGAGATAGAGTTAAAAACAGAGACATAGTCTAGGGAGGAAGAGAGGAGGAAAAGAGGGTCAAAGGGTAAAAGGAAGTTAGGGAATCAATGTACAGAGTGTTTTATGCCTTGAAGGAGATAACATGACCAGTACTTTTCTTTCCTCTACAAAGATTTGTTTGAATATTCATAAACACTCTTAACTATTTCCTCACTTTAGTTGTGATTCATCTTTTTTCAGGACGGACACAGCATTAAGTAAGTGAGAAAGTTATATGTAGTAAAAGAGCAGTTTCTTTACTTTCTAACAATTCAGTGTTACAGTTCAGTGTTTTGATGAGTCTTATGTATAAGGTGCATCTCAACGTAAAGCTAAAATGTGAATAAATATTCAAATCAGAATAATGAAATTATCACTTGTGAGTGTATTATACCAAGTCTAAGTAAAAATTGCAACACAAATATAAATTATGGTTAAAACCTGTAATTTAATTTTAAAAGTAAAATTAAATTATTCTCAAGACTAAATAAAATTATTTTATTGGAAAATAAGCTGATAATGCAAGCCAAAGGTGGTCTAGAAAAAGTTTTTCTTTCTATCACGAAATACCTACCTATCTGGTATTAAAATTGAAAGTTATTTTCATAGGCAAGGTCTGATTTTTCAAATATCCATGCTCTGGAAATTCTAGCCATAAAAACGAAGCAAAAAAGTCAATGTAATCAAAGAAAGACCATAAGAGAGTAAGAGTTCTCTAAAAATTAAGACAAAAACAAAAACAAAACCCAGAAATGTCATATCAGAAATTTTACTCATAAAAATGTCACACTGAATTTGCTAATAATATTAATGAAAAGAATATTTTGCAGCATAGTTAACAATAACAGCAACCTTAGGTGACCTTGTATATCCATTAACACTTTGGATATCTACAGCACCTGTTTTTCGGTTACCCTTTTAAACACTACTACTTCTTGCCAGTAGGCAGCACTATTACATCTTTTACCTGTAACCAATGTTAATGTCACACAATGCCATCTGTAACTTATTACACATTATCTGACCTTTGCTTGCATTCTAGCCTCATTATTTTGGCTCCATGCTATTTAGCTCAAGATATTCTTTTCTACTTAAAAGCAAAATTAGAACCAATAATAAAATAGTAGCAATGTCAGGTAGAGTACACCTGAACATCAAAGAGGAAGCGTGTAATTAATGGATGTTACTTTTTACTGGTTATTAGTTTATTTATTACTATAGTTAAAAACTGCAATTAAGCTTAGTGTGAAAATGTTTAATTAAATAAATTTTCATTTCTGATTCTATATATTCATAAACTATTGCTTTTATAATTAGGGTTATATGGGTCTTGATGTTAAACCATTTTTAATTATGTGTCTATTTTTCAGAAAAAAGAATCAAAGTACAATAAATTAATTAAAAACCCTTATATATAAATTTATAAGAGAAAACAGAGTCACTAGTAAACAATTTATATTCTACAACTTAATAGTAAGCAGAATGTTCAGTGGACAAAATTCATCCTACTGTAACCAAAATTACTATTTTCTACTTCATCAAAAGGCACTTAAATGTAAAGTGGGCCAACATCAAAATATATTAAGAGAAATTCTTTGGTTCCTTCACTAACTAATCAGAGATACACAGAAAAGGACCTTTTAAGTTTAATGATACCTGCTCATTAAATGATGCTAAACACTAAAATATCACGAACAGCAGGGAATTTCAGTTTACATTAGAGAAAAAAAATAAAAGGGTAAAAATGACTGAAGTTGGTCAGTTCAAGCTGATAGGGCACTTCAAATGAATAACAGAAGAATAAAAGAGACACTCCAGGTTAAATTAGGTTCTCCTATTCCTTTTCTTGAAAGAGGTTAACTTCACAAATTTTATTTGAATTAACTAAACTGCCAAAATCAAAGCAGATATAAAGTTAAACAGGCAACTACACTTCACAGTAGTTTACCTATTATACAACAGATTAAAACCTTAATATTAAGAAAGGTGATTTTGATTCTTAAATGTGTATATGCCTTTCCCTCATTGAAGCCAATGATGGGCTTCATTTCTGAGAAAATGCTGCTCCACAGATGAAACATACAAAAAACTGCAGAGAATAGGTTTGTTTATACAATTGTAGTATTCCCATATAAATGCAATTACTCTTGTTCTAAAAATAAGTATTTTGCAATACTTCAAAGTGTTATATAATCATTTAAAATTTATTTTACAATATTTCAGGCACCTTTTAAAAATGAGATATTTCCCCTTAGTTTATAACTCCAGATTTAGAATTTTCACTACTAAAAACAAATATTTTTTCCTTGCTTGAATCATATTTCCAAAGGATCATTTACATTTTCCAAACAGTGACATTCCTAAAAGTAAACATGACTAAATCTTAATAAAGTTGTGAAGTTGTAATCATTTGGTGTCAACGCCCACCTCTCCAGTTACTACTCCTTCCCCCAGCTCATGCCAATTTCACCCTCACTACCCAGTTCTTCTTTATGAATTGCCACACCATTTATAAAACCAACTACAGGAGTAGTGAGTTTACACTGTCTCCCCAAGTGAATGAATGAATACCCATTTTACAGGAAGGAAGAAGAAAACAGAGTTGGTCCATCTTAACTACAAATATAAATTGCTGAATAATAAATTGTATTGGCTAGTAAGAGGTATTTTGGTCCCAGGGTAATATTATGCATGCCTGTTTCTGGTTTTAACTTTTGCAAGTATAGCTGTAACTTTAGGACTCAAGAGAGGGGTTCCCTCCCCACCAAGATCTTTCATAAATTCCCCAGGCTATTTTTCTGTCACTTTGGAATATTTACCAGCATTTCCTAGGGATTTATATCTTTGTTCATTTAGTCCATACAATCAATTATGAATTTAAAAATGCAAAAGACAAAAGTAAAGGTAAGCAAGGGCTTTCTTATATGAAGGACTGCATTTCTTAAAGTCGATTCCACAGAACACATCCCCAAGATAGCCTGCAGTGAGTAGGTTCTATGTAAAAAATATGAGTTTCTAGTATACTCAAAAAGACTTATAAAGCCCTGGAACCTGTAAAGAACTGTGGTTCTCTTTTTTATTTCTTAACTATTAAATCCCAGGGTAACATATTTTACAAATCTGAGTTCATTTCAAAATTCCTTGAAAATCTACTAAACAATCTCATGTCAACAATTCTGATATAAAACAGCTCTGAGAATTAAAATGAGGTATTTTTATTGTTTGTTGTGATTCAGTTGGTAGTAAAACTTGATCTAACTGGAATCATTTGGCAGTAAGACACAACTAAACTGACGTGAGTCTGTTAGCATTTTTATGCATGTACTTCACTGCAGATATATTATTTTGTTAGATTACAAGTGTTGCCGGACTCCTGAGGGACTGTTACATATTATACAGAATGCACACCTTATCACTTTTCTATAATTCAAAGGATTCTGAATTTTGAAATGCATTTTCCATGTACTTGGGATAATGGATTGTGAATTTGTAGAAGGTAGGGTATGAACTAGAGGGTAAGAAGGAGAGGCAGTAGAGAAACAAGAAAAAGTCACTTGGATGAAACATGTTTCGGTGGTTTTTATAGTGGCATCAGATTACAATGATCTTTAATAGATTATACAATCTGAGTCAGTTTATTTGCACCTACACACACATGCACACAATAGTGCCTATGACACAGTTGGTCCTCAACCAGTATTTGTTTACTGGATTAGTTAACTGATGAAGTCTAATGCTGACTGTAGTTGGTGTAACATTTGAATCTAGAATGCTCCCCCAAAGTCCATGCGCTGAAGGCACAGTTCTCAGTGCAGCAAGGGTCTGAAGTATGGGTTTTGGGAAGTGACTGGACCATGTGGTCTCTAACCTCATTAATGCATTAAATTTTTCATAGGTTCATAGCTAATCTGGATGATTGGGAGGTGGTAAAACTGTATAAGGTGGGATTGGGGGAGAAGGGAGTGGGTCTTTGGGAACTCAAATTTGTCTCCAGCTTCTCCCTTTCTCTTTCTCTGCTTCCTGGCTGCAGCATTGCTGGGCCATGCACTTGCATTATGATATACTGCCTCACAGGAGCCCAGAAACAATAGACCATTAACCTTGGACTGAAACTTCTGAAACCCTGAGCCAAAAGATATCATTCCTCTTTTCATTTTTCTCAAATATTTTGATGGAAATCTGACTAACATAGTAGACAATGTTATAAATAATTAAAGATAGATAGATATGTGTTCTTTATACAAATATCTCTGGGGTGGGTCCCTAGATCCTCTCTTGAAAGCTTCTTGATAATGAAAATATTTCTCAGGCTTACATACTTGTATTTTAGGTAAATTTGAATTTGTGTTTTCCTCTTAATTTATAGTCACTGGAATACATTTATTAGAATATATTTAAAAATCATTTTCCAATATTTAAATTTCCTATTCTCTAAGTTAAATAAGTCAAACTGATTTAGTCTTTCCTGAAGAAATGATCTGAAAGATGCCTTTCAACTCTCTTTATTTCATGCTTCTCAATTTTCTCCATATCTCTTTTTAATACCTTTTCATTTGGGGTTAGCATCCTATAATGTATATGATATTCTAAAAAAGTATACACCAAATAGCATTCAATTCACTTTGCTTTCATGTCGAATGCTGAAGTGGAGTTTGCAATACTGTGCCCTTAACCATATGCTAGAGAGCTCACTCAACATAGTATGAAGAGAAGGCAAAGGCTACAGAATCTGATAGACCTGGCTTTGACCTTTAGCTTAGCCTAAAAATAAAACACACAATTGCAAGTTGATTATGTTTCTGGGACTCAGTGTTGTCCATTGTTAAAGTATGAAAAATAATTCTGCATTATGAGGGTTTTAAGTAAGGTAATATATGAAAAGTACAAGACAGGAAAGGTTACTGTGAAATGATAATGATATGGGGAAGGAGAGAGAAGTGGAAGAACGACTGGAAAATACGGGGAAGTTTCAGAGTTCTATATCTGCAACTCAACAGAAGCAAAATCTTTTAAACAGCAAAAGGTTCATTACAAACTTTCTGGAAGAATAGGAATTGAAATGTTAGTGGTGGTTTTCTATGGGTAATAATATTGTCAATAATTTGTGAGTGTACCCACAAATTCCCCATTACTGGAATCTGTGGCAACTGTTCTTTCATAGGTCAAACTTTAGTCCTGACCTTTCTCCTAAGTTTGTCTGTGAACTTCCTTGTAAAATCCAGGTTTAGTAGCAGAATCCTGCTACAGTTAATTTATCTAGAACCCTCCATACTTGAAATATCTGTTCCCCTCCATATTTTATCAGTGCCCTTATCTCCTGTCTACCTCACCCTCATCCCCAATGTGAATTCTGGTCACCTTGAAAAAGAACATTAAGACATGAATGTTAGAATATGAAGAGAAAGGGGCTGATTCTACAGACAGAGCCTATGTGCTAGCCCTCAATGTGTTTTTAAAGAAACAACATGCAGGGCTAGAGCAGTGGCTCAGTGGTTACGGTGCTTGCCTGGCATGTGTGAGTACTAGAGTTCAAACCATAGCACCATGTTCACAACTAAGTGTCAGAGAAATGAAAGTCACATGAAAAACTAAATAAAAATAGCTTCTCCCTTTATCTCACTGTCTCTTTAAAAAACAAATAAATAAACAAACAAAAGAACCCAACATACACAAAGTCATCCTGGCCCTACTCTGACTAAGAAGAGCAACTTAGCAGAGGAAAAGTTTACTTTGGGCTCATGATTTCAGAAGTCCCAGTCCATAGGCATTTAGGATTTAGAATTCTGATACAATCAAGAGCTAGGAGGTAGTGCTCCAGCAGGACCCTCCAGAAACTGCCACTTAACCCCAATAAAAATTGGGATGCAAAGAAGGAAGCTGTCCAAGCTGGGTCCTAGTGTTGCAGGCCTGTAATCCCAGTGATTTAGGAGACTGAGGGAGGAGAATCCCAAGTTCAAAGCCAGCCTCAGCAAATTGGCAAGACCCTGACTAACTTAGCAAGAACTTGTCTCAAAATAAAAAATGGGTTAAGGATGAAGCTCAGTGGTTAAACACCCCTGAGTTCAATTCCTAGTATCAAAAACAAACAAGCAAACAACAAAAAACCCTCAACAACAACAATAAAAATCTCCTTTTTGAGATCATCTGTTATCTCCCTTGAGAGTGTCTTTTTCCCCCACTACTTCTTTCTATTCTAATAAAGTTTGATAAACTTTTACTATGACTAGTGTCTTACTTGAAATCTCTCAAGAAGACAGAAGAAGCCAGAACACAGTCCAGCTTCCAGGAACAAACCCAGCCTATCTTCAGCAAGAATTCTGTTTGGTCAACTTCCACAGATGTTTCTTCAATAATTTTCCATCCACTGATCCCCAAGCTGCTCCTTGGTATAAATTCTCCCTTGCCCAAACTTCATTTGGAGGTGTGCCCAATCTTGCTCTTATACTATAAGACTACCTTCTAGGGTCTTTTACCTATGGTCCAGAATAAAGTCTTCCTTATCATGCTTTTAACAAGTATCAGTGAATAATGCTTTCACTTACATCTATTGTGATTGGTGCATGTAACTTTCGGAGTTAAGAAAAACTGAAACCATTTTTAATTTTATGAAAATTGTTTAACAATATTTAAAATAAAGTGCATTATGTGGAAAACTGTTTCATGAGAAAATTTGCAGCTCCAAAGATTTCAAATAAAATTTTGATTCTGACCTCTTTAAAATTAAGGATTTATTCCTTATCTTCCTGACAGTAGTATATTCTTGCCCCCAAACCCTTAACAGCTTTAACCCATGATATTATTTTTTTAGTTAACTGGATTTTTAAAATTATTTTCCCATGCCTTCACACCCACCAAAATATGCATCAGGAACTTTTTCCTTCTTTTATTCATGAATGCATCCCAAGCTCTTAAAACAATGTCAAGTGCAAATTTCGTCCTCAGTTATCAGTTTTTAAAGTATACCACAAAAAAGTAACAAGTGGAAAAAAAATCTGCAAATCCTACCACCAACAAAGATTTACTACCTAGAATATTCAAGGAACACTTGCATATTTGTCAGAAAAACGAGAATTATTTAATAGAAGTCAAAATATGTGAGTATTCAATTTACAGATGGGAGAGTGATTACTTTAATGGGAATCAAAAAATGCAAATCAAAGCAATAATGAAGATTATCACTTTACAAGCTATTGTCGAAAGTTAAAATGTTAAATAACACTAACTGTTAACCGTTGTTTGAAATTCATTGAATTAACTCATGGTAGTCCTTTGAGATAGCCAGTACTTTTATCCATATTTTCAAGGTGAACAGAAAATCATGGTGAGGGAGCTTCCTGGTAAAGGTGCTTAGCATGACTACGCCAGAGCCCTGCACTACTCCTGCACATATAAACCAAAGAAACATTTTTTTAAAATCTGAGGTATTCCAGAAGACTCTTAGTAATTCACACTATACACACAAATGCTCAACTCACTTTACCCATTTTAATATCTTTTTAAAATGCTAATCAAGTAATGGATTAGCACTTTGCTTGTAATGCACTAGAGAAAAATAATACTGAATTTAAATTTTTCATTTTCATTGTCCACTTTTATTCCACAAATTATCTGTTCTCATGTTTTTCCTACTTTTCTATTTTGGTGTATTTTAATTTATTTTAAGGTACACTTCCGATATATAAGGATATGTAAACTTTGATTCATTTTTGGCAAATATCCTCATTTTAATAGAATCTAATTATTTTTTGATTCCTTTCACTTCTTGTCTGCTCAAGAAGTATTTTTGTAATCCATAGTTAAATTAATAATTGCCTAATTTGTGTGTGTGTGTGTGTGTGTGTGTGTGTGTGTGTGTGTGTGTTTTATTAGGGATGAAATCTAGAGCCTTGTGTGTGCTAGACCGATGCTGTATCCCCAGCACTGGGTTATATTTTCAATGACTACATTTTTTTTTCCTGGTATTGGGGACTTATACACTGAGCCACATCTCCAGTTCTTTTTACTTTTTAAGATGGGGTCTCCTTAAGTTGCCTAGGGCTTTGCTAAGTTGCTGAAGCTGGTCTCAGACTTGCAATCCTCCTCCTTCCACCTCCTTGGTTGCTTGGATGACAGATGTGTACCACTGCACCCAGCTAGAATGACTAAAATTTTAATTCAATAAAATATTATGAATTTTACATATAACATTCTTGAAAAAAATTTAACTTTTTTCTTTTTACTACAACTAACCAATTTACTCAAGACATTTATTGAAAAATCGATCTTTCTGTCTCATGGTTTAGCCTGTTTTCCTTAGTATAGTTTTAAACAAAATATCTTTATTATAGCTCTTCCTGTCTGGTCCTCTCTCTTGGGTAATGTAGTTACTATCTACCCACTTTATCCACAGGTGAACAAGAGAAAGAAAAACAATTATATCTTCTATTTCTCTCATTTTACTTATATATAAGCTACTAGGAAAGCACGTCAATTCAAATTCCAAATCTTCTAATCTTATCACTTGACTCTCCACTTCTACACCACTTGTTTGAACCACCTTTATCTCTTGTCTTCTCTGCTGAACTACCTCCCAATTGTTAGCCCTGCGATGTTCTTGCTCTTTCAAAATATAAACAAAATTGAGATGCTCTCCTCCTGAGAATCCCATACTATGCCCAGAACCCATGTGATCTGTCCATATATGATTTTCCAGGATTCTGCATTATCACTCTTTATTTTTATATTATGATTTTTTAATTTCCTCCTTGGTCATATATTTCTTCTTTCTGTTCCTCACTGCCATCCAAAGACATTCCATGAGCACTTTACTTTGCTATCAATGTTTCTTTATAGTTAAATCATCTTTCATACAATCGCAGTTTCAATATTTCCTCAGAAGTCTTTCTTAAAAACCCAATATGAAATAGCACCTCTGTCCTTCCCTTTCCAATTTCCTTATTCTGTTTCCACTATTGGAAACAGAAAATATTATTGCCAGATTTTTTGCTTACTATCTGTTGCTTCCTCTCATGTTCCATGAACACGTATCTTTCTTGATAAAAGCTCTAATCCCCATTCCTAGCACAGAGATAAATATGGGATAAGCATTTAATAAAAGTTGATTGAGTATATGAATAAATGGACATTTTGCCTTTTTTTTACATCTTTTCACATGTAAAAATCTTTGATAAAATTTATTATGCTTTGAATATGGATATTGTCCCAAAAGGTCCACATGTGAAAGTCTTGATCCTCAGGATAGTGTTATAAGGTGATGCTGTTGACTTTTAGAAAGGGGAGCCTAAGGTGAGGTTCATATGTATTTGGAGGTGCTTTCTTAAAAGAAATTATTGAATTATTGGGAACATAACCCCCAATTCACCTGCTGTGGAATCAACCCTTATCCATATATATATATATATATAAAATATATGCATATACAGTGGAATACTATTCAGCCATAAAAGAAGGAAAGCCTTTTATTCGTACCAATATGGATCCGCCTGGAGAATATTAAGAGAAATAAGTCAGGCATAGAAAGACAAATACCACATGATCTACAAAGAAAAATTTAATCCTGCTTTTCAAATCTCCACCTTATTTCTTTGTCATATCTAATTGCATTATGAATATTTTCATTTAGAAATATCACTGAATTCTGAAATTCATGTAAAAACATTCTGGTATTAGGCGCTGTTACTCATAATAATTCTTTATTTTTCCTTCATGATAAAAATGAAATTTGGACCTCAGAATCTGGCTCCAAATATTTCCTTTCAAAACGTCCATGTTCTTCCTAAATAAACACCAGGCTTGAAAAAATCCGTTACTACCCAATACTCAGAGATTTTTTTCTTGTCGTTTTGTCTGGAATGCCCTAACTCCCATTCCAACACCATACAATTTGTCTCAAAGTGCTTCCCTGACATCTTTTTAATCTTACCCATCAGAAATGGTTCTTTCCTTTTTCTACATTATAATAGCTTTTGAGTTGATCCACTTAATTGATAGTTAGTGCATTTTACTTAGGGATTTCTGACCATTTCTAATAGATTAGAAACACTAAACCAAACAAATTGAATTCATTGCTATTTTGTCCATCATTATACAGACAATTTAAGAAAATACTATCAGAGACACAAGCTTACAGAAATGTTGCAAGCATGGTACTGAGAATTTTTTTTCCTTGAATTTTTAGAGAGTAAGCTACCAACCTAATGTCCCATGTCCTCAAATACTTCATCATGTATTTGTTTAAACAAGAAAATTTCCTGGCATAACCACTGGACCATCAAAACCTAGAAATTGATAGTGATACATTATTAGCACCATCTCATACTCAGCCTCCTTTGAAGTTTAGTAACTTGTCCTAATAATGACCTATAGCAAAAGGAACTGAGTCAAAATCATAATTGTAGGGTTGGGGCAGTGGCTCGGCGGTTACAGCGCTTGCCCAGCATTTGCAAGTATACAGGTTCAAATCCCAGCACCCATGTACACAACTAAGTGTCAGAGCAATGGAAGCCATGTTAAAAAAAAAAAAAGTTGATTCTCTGTCTCTTTCTCTCTCTCTCTTTAAAAAAAAAAGAAAGTAAGTAAGAAAAAAAAAGATATCATAATTGCACGTTGTTTTAATGTTTCTTTAGTCAGCTCCACCCACTCTTTTTGGGGAGGCGGCACTCATCCTTTTTTTTAAAGAGAGAGGGACAGTGAGAGAGAGAGAGAGTGAGAATCAATTTGATTTATTTATTTTTTATTCAGCTGTGTTGCTCCGAGACTTTGTTGTCTATCTGGTGCTGGGATTTGAACTCACATACTCGCACATGCAGGGCAAGCACTGTAGCCACTGAACAACCTCTCCAGCCCAGCTCCACTCATTGTTGAACAGTTTCTCAAACATTTTTATTTCCATGACCTTGATGCATTTGCATTTTGCATTTAGAGATCATAGGTTAGTTAGAGTTAGGATCTCTGTCTCTTTCTCTCTTACATCCACAATAAGTTCGATGTCTATATTCTTACCATAACTAAATCTATGCCCAAAGTATAGAAAATCATGAGTTCATAACGTTATTCCTTTAATTCCACCCAGCATCAAGAGTTCCTTTAAGTTTTCTGACTTCCACACTTGTACCTTGGACAATGAAAATTTATCTCCCATTATCTTTAATAAATCTCATCAATCCCCTGTGTACAACTTATTTCTCATGATTACAGCTCCTCAAATGCCTACTCCAGTCTGTACTCCAATAATCCATGCCAGGCTCTTTTTCCACATGGATGGGCCCTTCTTGCTGCTAAGGCTCTGATGCTCCTCGGCTCCTCTGTAGATATGCGCCCACCATTCACCCCTAGCTTTGACTTCCCCATCAGCCTACTCAACCCATGTGGACGCCCTCCTCGCACACTCAGGCTCTCTTCCTCCAGGCCAGGCTGACCTTTCACATGGATGCTCTTGTCTCTGTGGCCAGGCTCTGACACACGCACGAGCTCTCTCTTTTGTAGACGCTTTCTTCACTCTGCTCAGGCTCTGAAACCTGCTCCAGGTCACTCTGACCATAGCTCATTGCTGATATGGCCTTCTACCATTTATCCCACCTAATGGCTTCAGGACTAAAATTTTGAAGAAGCGTTGGGAAATAAAGGAAGAAAGGGAATGAAAGGAAGAGGGGAAAGGAAAAGAAGTTGTTAATGCTTTAAAGGGAAATACTTTTTTTCTTTCTTTCTTTAAGGGACAGGGATAGTGAGAGAGAGAGAAAGAGAGAATCAATTTTACTCTGTTTTTCATGTGGTTTTCATTGCTCCAACACTTCATTCGCAGTGCTTGGGTTGGAGCCCACATCCCTGTGCATGCCAGGTAAGTGCCGTAACCACCAAATTACTTCCCCAGACCCTTTAAAGAGAAATTATTTTAAATATTCATAGCTAGAAAGTATTCTAATTGTTTTTTGGCCTAGGGAACGTGAGAAATTATATCAGTAACAACTTCTGCAGAACTGTTGGAATGCATGTCACCTTGATATTCTACATATCATTATGGAACTAACAAAGCTACACTAATTACTCTAAACCTTTTATATATTGAACTTTCATTGGTGTTCTCACCAGAATCCATTGTGCATTTCTTTCTTCCTGAGCATCATCCAGCAATGCAGTTTAGATTAGATGAATGGCATAACAAATTCCACAGGTAGACACTAGTTCTCTTAACACAATCAGTTTATCTCAACTATTATATCAATATATTTAGTTCAGAAGAGAGCATGGAACTAAGCCTTAGCCACTCAGCACATCCCATACACCTGGCTCTGGGTCAAAGGTAGGCCCTTGACAAGGCCCACAAGTTACTCTTCTGGGAACTGCAGGTTACAGATTCTCTTTTCTTCCTTGTGTTGGTGAGGTGAGGATACAGAACTTAGAACTACTATAAGAAGAAAGCTGTGTGGGAGTCAATAAAGTAGATCCAGAGAAAAAAAATCGGCCCAGGGAAATCAGAGCCAGGGGAAGAAGCCTCATTATTTGCATCCTATCAGAAAATCTTCACCAGTGAAAGGCAATTCAGATTGTTTTAGTAACTGTGCCAGTTGATCAGTAAAGCCCTCTACAGTCCTGCTTCACTGTTGATTTCCAAAAGTCATTGTACTGGCTGTTTAAACCAGTTCATCCTATCCATGCAGCTGGATCCATTCACTCCCCAAAAGCAAGTCAGTAATGAAAAACTGCTCCTTTCGCATTTACTCTCAGTCATGTTAGCATCACCCTAGGTTCCAAGGTGTTTGGTCCTGCAAGTTAATTGTGGCTCTGGACCACTCTTTCTGGCAAGGCTCCAAGCTCCCAGTCTGGCTTACTGAACTTTGACTCCCCAAGTGGATCTCAACACTGTTTTTGTTCTTCTGTTTGGTGCTAATTATCTTTTAATTATATCTACTGAAAAACTCTGAGTTTTGGTTTCCCTCTGGCAGAATCTCACTATCTGAATATCCCCTACTACTTCTTCCCTCAACATTGTGAGATTCTCACTGAGTCCAGCATTATATCAAGGGCCTTGACAAGATATTTTTCCTTGACACCAAAAAGATTTAAAAAATATATATTACTAACTAATGCAGTTGAAGTATTTTAGTTTAAAATCACCACATATATGTGTTCTGTCAGCATCCCTTTTTCTAAAGACTCAGTATGCTTTCAATAGTTAAACCCAAACTAGAATAATGATAATGTCGTTTTGAAATCTTACATTCCGAAATTGTTATGTTCAATTATCATGTTGACATTCGAGGATCAAATATATTCTTAGTTGGATCAGTTGATAAGTTCTAAAACCTTTATTAGGCATAGACAAAAGTCCTTTTTTTTTTTTTTGACAACAAATCTTCAAAACTTGCCATCCTCTAGCTTCAGCCTCCCACGTAGCTAGGGTTACAGGTATGTGCCACTGAACAAGGCTAGAAAGACCTACTTTTTTATTGGTTCTTTTCCCGGTTTATATGATATAAACATATATAATGACATAATTATAAAAGCATGGAGTTTAGCTTGTTTTAATTCAGTCCCCAGTTTTCTCCTTCCCCTCCCTTTCTTCCATCCCTTGTTCTTTTCTGATATACATGACTATAGAAGATACATTGAAATTTTTATAAAAGCATGCAGTATAAAATATTCTAATTCAGCCCCCAGTATTTCCTATCACTCTGTTCTCTTCCCTCTACTCTATGATCTTTCTGTTATTTATTAATAGTGCTTTCTAATTTAGTGACTTGTTGATATTCATGTTGATGAGATTCACTATCATATGTTCACATATGAACACAGGAAGATTAAGTATGATTCATTACACAAATTTTTTCCTATCTATTCTTCCTTCCTCATTTTCTTCCACTGTCTATTCCTCTGAACTTTTCCTTATTTTTGGTTAGCTTCCACATAACAGAAAGAACATTTGACCTTTGACATTTTGAGACTGGTTTATTTCACTTAACATGATAGTCTCAAGTTCCATCTATTTGCTAGGAAATGCCATAAAGTCATTCTTCCTTAAGGCTGAGTAATACTCCTTTGCATATATATAATATAGTTTCTTTATCCATTCTTCTCTTAAAAGGCACTTTGGTTGTTTCCATAGCTTAGCTATTGTGAAATGTGCTTCTATAAACATTGTGGCTACATCACTGTAATATGATGATTTTAGATCCTTTAGATATATACCAATGAGTGGGATATCAAGGTCAAATGGTGGATCCATTTCTAGGTTTTTGGGAAGTAGTCACAGTGTTTTCCACAAGGCTGTACCAATCTGCTGTCCCACCAACAATCTATAAGTGGACGCTTTCCCCACACCTTGCCAATATTTATTGTTATTCATATTCTTGATATTTGCATTCTAACAAGAGTGAAGTGAATTTTCAGTGTAGTTTTAATTTAAATTACTCTGATTGCTAGAGATGTTGAATATGTTTTCATATATTTGTTGACCATTTGTATTTCTTCATTTGAAAAGTGTCTGTTTAGTTCTTTTGCCCATTCCTTGACTGGGTTATTTGTTTTTTAATGTTAATTTTTTTGAGTTCTTTGTATATCCTGGATATTAATGTCTTATCAGAGATGCTGTTGGAAAAGATTTTTTTCCCATTCTGTAGGTTCTCTCTTCACACTCTTAATTGTTTCTTTTGCTGTGAGGAAGCTTTTCAATTTGATGCCACCTCATTGATTCATTTCTTAATTTTATGTCTTATGCTTTGGGGATGAAAGACCTACTTTTAATAGTTGGTGCCTAATTTCTAAAGTGAAATACATACTAAGCAGGAATATGATAAACATAGTATTTATGGAGAGTTCTGATACTATTTTAAGTCACAGAAACATTGAATGATGTCTTGGAAAAAGCCAGGTATGGTGTCAGGTTCTACTAATGCCGTAAGTTGTACACTGAGCCCTGGCAAATATTTATCAATATGTTAAAGACTTCCAAAAACAAAACTCTTAAATTTTACATTAAACATGTATGAGACTTTGGCCTCTGAGCCACCAATCTGAAATGCATAATTTGACAAATGAGACTCAGCTTTACAAAGATCTGATTTAAATGCTCTAAAATCTTATATAATTTCTTATAAGCATATAGAAGTTCTGTTCCTGAGCACCATCTCTCTGTAATCAGTAACCTGCCCAGCAGGTAGTATTTGACATTGACAATCAACAATTGCTAATCTTGATAAAATTTGCTACATTTCATTTTAATATAACAAAGACCCATTATTCCCTGTTTCTATATTTCAATTGTGATACACTAAACTGTTTAAGGTAATTATACTACATGATTTCTTCTACTTTTGAATTCCTGAATTTTTCACATATGTCTTATAATTAAGTCATTTTAAATATTTATGCCACAAAACCTTTCATTCTTCTTTGAATGTATGAATTTTTCTTACCATGAATAAATATGTTATTCATGGTTTAAATCTGATTTAATAGACTATGGTGCACTTTGAAATTTTTTCAAGCTAATATAATCTTCATTCTTCAATGTGATATTTGGACACAATTAAGGATTGGCTAGTAATTTGTGCACGTCTTTTCTTAAGAAAATAGTTTCCTGTGAAAAATCCTGTCCCTGCACATAGGTACTCATTTTTTTAAAAAAAGAGAAATTTAACACTGTAATTTTCAAGGCTGCCAATCTTAAATTCTGCCTAATTGATTTCTAAGTCATGAGATCAATATTCTGTCAATAGTCCAGAATAACAGTTCTTTATGTAGTTCTTCAGTAACCTTCTCATGTCTGGGTTCCAACTCTCATCTAGACCCTGGTCAAGGAAGACATCTACTCATTTCTCCAGAAATTCTAGGGGTGTTTCAAAGGCATTATTAGAAAATAGCAGAAGTGGCTCATATTATTTTGGCCTGTTATAAAAATATTTTTACTAAGTTTATTTATGAATGCTGTCTCTATTCCATAAGGATGCACGGAAATAAGCAGTTTCAAGCCACCATTACTATATTCACTATATTGTGACATGAAGAAAAATATCTACTACCACACTCGGGAAAACTGATCTCAGCTACAAAAAAATATGATGTATTTGTCAAAAACCACATTTGCAGCCCCAATTTAATGATTGTAGCACTCCATTCTTATTTTATGTTAAACTTCACCCCCAATATCACTTATAATAGGCAATGTCTAAACTTCTTATTTACACTTCTATTTTACTGATGTATTCTTGAAAACCATGTAGTAGAATTGGGCATTAAAAGAGTATAATAAACCTAAAAAAATCACTTGCAATTTTCACTTATATTTTCTTTTAAAAATCTAATGATTTTCACATTTTAATATATGTTTCCTTACTGCTTTTTCTCTATGTTGTAAATATCAGTTTGTTAAGAGGGTTGGAAAAAAGAGAAACAAGTGATTGTCTATACTCAAAACTGAACAAATATGATGATCTTCTTTTCTTTCTAACACTGTGGTTTTTACAAATAAGCAAAATGTATAATACAAATTTTGGATCATGACTAAGAGAATCCTACTAGCAAGAACACCATAGTTCTTTAAAACAGCAAGAAAGACATAATGGGAAAACTTCAAAGTAGTGTCAAAGACACAAAAGTGTTGTTCAATTTTAACCTTCCATAAGCTTCACAGTTCAATAAACTTCCTTCCTGAGAAGGTCTACTACATTAAGATGCAAAACTCTTGTGGCATATTTTTTTTAAAAGCAAGTCAGTTGACTTCCTTGTCTACTTACAATACTGAGTTCTCAGATAGCACTAACTCCATTTTATACCATTCCATCAGAAACATGACAGGGCTAAAATATGTGGTTACAGCTGGCCCAACAGAATGGCTCACTTTGTAAATCGGCTTTTGCAAATGGAGGCACATCTGCCAGACCTGATGAAATTGTGAGGAAACCAGCCTCAATCCCTGAAGAAAAACTCTCAAGAAAGTTAAAGTGAAATAAACATTGTGAAAGAGATTTGACTAACTGGTTGGCCAAACCTAAATCTTCCATCAAACCTTGGTATGACTCCCTTTGCATATCAACATCATTAATCTTGCATCTTCCCAGTCAAGTTATATTAAAATATGTGTGTATATATATATATATATATATATAGAGAGAGAGAGAGAGAGAGAGAGAGAAGGAATTGATGCTTTGCATTTTAAGATGAAGCTAAAAAAATAAAGTCAAAATAGAATGTTGAGAAGAATTCATCTGTTGTAACAGGTCTTTCTGAAATTTTGTGAATTCCAAAATCACTTGTTCTGAAGGTACATCAATCCCTTATATCCCCTTCCTTCCTATGTGTGTATGTTTTTTTCTAAATAAAAAACAGCAATATGTCAAACAAATGAATTTTAACTTAAATATTTTGCCTTATCTGTCACCTAAAAAATCATTCATAGATTTGTTTAATAAGCGATACATTTTAGTGCAGTGCACCATGATGCACGACTGTAATCCCAGAGACTCCGGAGACAGAGGCAGGGGCACTGCAAGTTTAAAGCCAGCTTCTGAAACTCAGAAATTCGCTTCCTCAAAAAAAAAAAAAAAAAATATATATATATATATTTTTTTTTTTTTAAGATACAGTGAGAAATACACTTTTATTGCCCAAAGCTTCCTTGGTCCTATAAAAATAAAATCTCAAACAAAAGAGTAAATCTGATTTCCAACCTTTCCCCAGGAGCAGCCAAGTAAGTGTACACCATTGGGAGAAAAAGGAAATTCTTAACCTAGAATCCACTCATGTATTGTAATCCCTGTTTCTAAACAAGTGGCCTCAGCATTATACTGTGTGCCAAGTCAAAAATATAATGGAATACAATTTTGTCAAAGAAGAAAATAATTCTCAACCAAAGTTTTAACATTCTAAAGGACAATTTGAAGATCAACATATTTTTCCTGCAAAGTTACTATTCCCCCCAAATATAGTTGTCTTCAAGGTTCATATGAACAATAATTTTCATACAAAAAAATAAGCAAGAGTTTGAATGAATGATTGAGTTAATGAATGAAGCTCGGAAGGAATTCCTGATGTTACAAGGTAACTGAGGCTTTGGCATATTTCGTTTATCTGTCTGTATATATATATAACATTTAACTTTTGAAGTTAAATTCACTCAAAATTACCTGTGGGAAAAAATACTCCACTAATATACTAAAAAGACTGGGAAAACTGCATATATTTAAATAATGTTTCTTATGAGGTTGTCCATAATCAATTACAACCATAGTTAAATACAAAACCAAAGTTTGCATTTGGAAGAACAGATGAAAGATATGATTATGTGCAATAAGTGTTTTCATTATTACATTCTCTGTATTTCTCAAAATTTTCAACAGTAAGTACATGTTTTGGTTATACGAAAAATTCAAAGAACTTTAATGTCATAGAATAATTATAGTATGAAGATACAAAGATGTCTATTCAGAAATAGCCTGAGCCCTTGATTCCAAATAATTTTAGAGAACATCATTCCTTCTTTTATCCTTTTGTCTCAGTATATTGACTGCTGCCTGGGATTAGCTTGATTTTTCAATATGCTTTCTGTGGATTAAACATATATCTAGTTCACATGGATTCTGGAAAGAGATTCCAGCACCACTGAAAGAGTAGGAAGCTGTCCTACCTTCCACTCTGGTTCCTTTCTCAACATTGGCAACCCAAGTAGCTTAGAGGAAAGACTCCTCTAAGCATGGCCTGAATCTTTTTTCTCATTTCTAGAATATTCTGTCTCTGGCAAGTATATACCACAATTAATATGGTGTGCTTTTGCTCTTTAAGAATAAACTAATAACAATAAGAATAAAGAAATAAGAATAAAGTTTTAAACGGCAGAAAACAGGGAGCCACAGAAGGACTGCTTTCCCTCCTGCATTTCCTCCCTTTGCTGTTTGCATTAAAAACTTTAAGGAATCTTAAAGGACTATGTATTATAATTTATGTTATATTCAAGAAAGGTAGCATTAAATGAGAAATCATGATGATTATGCTGCACTTGTTTGGAGATGTTAAGTAAAACATTCACCTAAATTAAACAGACATCAGTTAAAAATATTCATCATCATATTACACAGCTTCACAGCAAAATCTATGTTCATAGCAGCTCAATTTACAATAGCTAAACTATGGCACCAACCCATATGCTCCTCACTGGATAAATGGATCCATACACACACACACACACACACACACACACACACATGCACACACACAATGGAATTCTACTAAGCAATTAGAAATGACGATATTGCAGCCTCTGAAGGTATGGAAGATATCATGCTGAGCAAAGTTAGCCAAATCCAGAGAGTCAAGGGTCAAATGTTTTCATTCACTTGTGGAGACTGAAGCTAAACCCAGGCTTGGGTGAAAGGTAGTCAGACTTATGTATTAGACCCAGCGAAAGCATAGTGTAGCACATAATCTAGGGCAATCGTAGATATGTGGGGGGGCAGGTGGGGGAGGGGATTGGGAGGGAGAACAATGTGAGATTTAGGGAGACAACAATGTAGCATACTCTTTTCCCCTATGAAATTCAATAATACTTAAATGATTATGCAATAATTTAATTCCAGAAAATTAATAATCTAAGCATTTATATCACCTTTAGGGGCAAAATATAGAAGAATCAAGAGACTGCAGTGTGGGTAATGTGGGGATAATTCTGGTTTAAGAACATATGCCTAAATTAAAAGTCTTCCAAAGAAGAAAAGCCCAGGACTGGACGGCTTCTCTGCTGATTTTTACCACACTTTTGAGGAGGAACTAACACCTCTCCTCACTAAGTTATTCCAAGAAATTGAAAAGGAGGAAATGCTCCCATCCACTTTTTATGAAGCAACCATAACTCTGATACCAAAACCGGACAAGGATACATCAAGAAAAGAAAACTACAGACCAATATCCCTTATGAACGTGGATGCAAAAATCCTCAACAAAGTACTAGCAAACCGTATTCAAAAACTTATTAAGGAAATAATCCATCATAACCAAGTGGGCTTCATCCCAGGAATGCAGGGCTGGTTCAAGATACGCAAAACAATTAACGTAATCCACCACTTAAACAGAATCAAGGACAAAAACCATATGATCATCTCACTGGATGCAGAAAAGGCCTTTGATAAAATTCAGCACCCTTTTATGTTCAAAACTCTAGAAAGGATGGGGTTCAAAGGACCATTTCTGAACTTCGACAAGGCTATATATGCTAAACCCTCAGCTAGTATAATACTAAATGGAGAAAAGCTGAAAGCATTTCCACTAAAGTCGGGAACAAGACAAGGATGTCCGCTCTCACCTCTTTTATTCAATATTGTTCTTGAGACCCTAGCTGGAGCAATTAGGCAAGAGAAAGAAATCAAAGGGATAAAAATAGGAAGAGAGGAAGTCAAGCTCTCTCTGTTTGCTGATGACATGATCCTGTATCTAGAAGATTCAAAAAACTCCATCAATAAACTGCTCGAACTCATAAGTAGATTTAGCAAAGTGGCAGGATACAAGATCAACACACATAAATCAATAGCTTTCCTTTATACCAATAATAACAGGACTGAAGAAGAAGTCAGAAATTCAGTTCCTTTCAAGATAGCTTCAAAAAAAATAAAATACTTGGGAATCAACCTAACAAGGGAAATCAAAGATCTCTTCAATGAAAACTTTCAAACATTGAAGAACGAAATCCAAGGTGACCTAAGAAGATGGAAAGATGTCCCATGCTCTTGCATCGGCAGAATTAATATAATAAAAATGATCATTCTACCAAAAGCTTTAAATAGATTTAATACTATCCCTATAAAGATACCTATGTCGTTCTTCAAAGACATGGAAAAAGCAATTCTCAAATTCATTTGGAACAACAAGAAACCAAGAATTGCCAAAGCACTACTAAGCAAGAAAGATGAAACAGGTGGTTTTGCCATTCCAGATCTAAAACTATACTATAGAGCCATAGTAACAAAGACAGCATGGTACTGGTATCAAGATAGGGAAGAAGACCAATGGAATAGAATAAAAGACCCCGAAACAAAACCTCAAATCTTTAAACATCTGATTTTTGACAAAGGGGGACAAAATATTATATGGAGAAGTGACAGCCTCTTCAACAAATGGTGCTGGACAAACTGGTCTTCCACCTGCAGAAAATTGAAATTAGACCCATATCTTTCTCCTTGCACAAGAATCAAATCAAAATGGATCAAGGAGCTTGGTATTAAAACAGCTACGTTGCAACTGATAGAAGACAAAATTGGTCCAAGACTTCAACATTTGGGAGTAGGCAAAGACTTTCTCAACAGGTCTCCAAAAGTGAAGGAAATAAAGTAAAAAATCAGTGAATGGGATGCCATAAAGCTAAAAAGCTTTTGTACTGCCAAGGAAACAATCAAAAGAATCAAGAAGTTTCCTACAGAAATGGAGAGAATCATGGACTATGATTCCTCAGACAAGGTTCTCATATCCAGAATCTACAAAATCCTCAAAAATGTCAGCTACAAAAACACCAACAGCCCAATTGATAAATGGGCCAAAGAGCTAAATAGAGACTTCTCACCAGAGGACACTGATCAAGCCAATGAATACATGAGAAAATGCTCTAAATCACTAGTAATCAGAGAAATGCAAATGAAAACCACATTAAGATATCACCTTACACCAGTCAGAAT
>PVKS010031867.1:0-23067 GCA_004027875.1 Aplodontia rufa
ACAGTTTCTTAAGAACTAGTAAATGAATAACTCAGAGCAAAGCTTTTCGCACAGCGTGTAGCTCGTCGGAATTTACTGCCACAGTCATGGAGTCAAATATTGTGGCTGGATTTTTTTCTAAGTCTGGTCACTATGACCAGTCATAACGTTTGTAGTTATGCAAAAAAAAGATAAGGATAATCAAATCTGATGGTGCAGGATGTAAGCTGGTCACTGCAGAGGAAGGAATTTCTCCCCGGCCTCCAGTGTTTTTTGGCTTCTTCCAGTGCCTCAGAATAACATTACACAATTAGCTGGGCCTGCTTTGAAGAGTTGACAGTACTTCCTCTGAATCATTAGGTTTTATCCACGCCAAGGGAAGGATTCCAGACCTGCCAGAGCAGCAAAGCTTGGAACTTTTTTTTGCACCCAGAGCGATGGCCCCTTCGGTTCCGAGTTCAGCGTTCTGGCAGCACAGCCTCCCGCTGCTGGGCTCCCCCTGCCATTCCTGGGGAAGAACATGTCCAGAGCAAAAGGATGGTTTTCAGTTTTCCTGGTGAGCCAGCAATCTCATATAAACAGCAGACCCTAGACGATTGGGGGACTGAACAGACATTCAGGAAATAATTCATGTCTCTTTCTCTTTCCTTCTTTGGCTACAACTACTAATGAATCTCTCCACCAGGGGGTAGACAAAAGACATCAAGAAACCAGGGCTCACCAATGTCGTTCAGCCCCAGGTACAGTTCTGACATCATTTCAGGTCTCATTCATCCACAGGACCCATGAAGTCCTTCACCCCGTCCTTCTGTTTTATGTTTGAAGATCAAATGTAAGAAGTGTCAAATTGACTTGGATTTGAGCAAATAAATGCAGCATAGAATCGCATACCTGTCCTCACGAGCAAGATGAATTGCATTAACTACTATCAACTGCAGAGTGACTTCATCCTGTCCCTCCTCACGGGCGCAGGTCGAGGGAGCAGTTTACAGTGTCCAACCACATGAACAAGAGGACCTTCTTTTTGAACAGGTGCTCTCCTACATGATGGAAGCCAGCAGCAGGCAGACAGGGTGTGTTTGTGTGCATGCATGAGTGTGCATGTATGTGTGCACATGTGTGTGTGTGTGTGTGTGTGTGTGCTCAAGGCAATGCCTCTCCTTCCAGTGTTCTGCCTTACAGAGCCTTCTTTGTCAGCGGTTAGTGATCCCAGACCCATGTGGTGGCTGCACACAGGGGCACAGTATCTTTCATGGTCCACAGACAAGATTTGAGACAGTCTAGACACCCAAACACCCAAAGTACCAGGAGAAAATTTGTGTCCATCATTTTTCAAAGCTAAATTGCATTTTAAAAAGTTTCATCTGCAATTCTTAAAAAAAATCTCTCTTATCAGCCATGGTGGCACACACCTGCAATCCTAGTCACGCGGGAGGCTGAGGCAGGAGGATCGCAAGCTTAAAGCCAGACTTAGCCATTTAGCAAGGCCCTAAACCACTTAGTGAGACCTTGTCTCAAAAAATAAAAAGGGCTGGAGATGTTGCTCAGTGGTTAAGCACCTCTGGGTTCAACCCCTGGAGCCAAAAGAAAAAAATCTCTTAATTATAATTTTTCATAATTCTCTTTTTTATACACCCATTGGTTCAATTCCAACTTTCAGGCTTTTCTTTTCTTTTTTGATAGTGGGAATTGAACTCAGGGGTGTTTTACCACTGAGCCACATGTCCAGCCTTTTCTTTTTTTTATTTTGAGACAGGGTCTCTCTAAGTTGCTGAGGGTCTCACTAAATTGCTGAGGCTGGCCTCAAACTTGTGATCCTCTTGCCTCAGCCTCCCCAGTCACTGAGATTACAGGTATGTGCAGTGCACCTGGCAACTTTCAGTCTCTTTAGGGGGATCCTGTTGATGCCCAGCTTTGCACAGTGGAGCTTTCCGTGGTGGTGAAAGGTGATGGAAATGCTCTGTGACTGTGCTGGCCCCTTGTGACTGTTGAGCACCTGGAATGTGCGTAGCAATGTGACTTGGTTTGGGCCAACTTGCAAACAGCAATGCTGTCTGAGCTTTCGTATTCCTTGACTCACCAGCCCCTTTTGACTTGAGCATCAAGCAAACATTCAGAGGAGTATAACCGTTTTCTTCCTTCGTGGTCAGACCGCGGGCTCTATGGCCGTTAAGATCTTTGACAGCAGTCCTAAGTATCATTCTGCCGTTTTCACACAGTTTCAGGAAAAGCGGCACAGACTGTCCCTGGGCAAGGCTGGGATTGTTGCTTGGCTCCCCGTGCTCACGGGGCTGGCATGTGGACCTGACCCCAGGGGTCTTTTTCTTTCTCTAAGAGGCATGGCCTATCATTTTTTATATAATAATAAAAATTTTTTAGATCTAGTTTTTGCATAGCCAAGAGCAACACATGGGTACTAGGAAATTCCATCAGTAGTCCAAACAACTTCTTGGCAGTAGCAATCATGTCTTTATCTGTTTCCTTAATTCTTAGCGTAAATTTTAATAAGTGCTTCTCAGATGAGTGAATTGGTAGGAGAATGGATGGCTCAGAAACGATGCTAGTTACAGAGCCCGGGAGAAGTCTCTCCTTCAAGTTTCCAGCCCCCTAGCAGGTATCTTTATGAGCAGACACAGCATATTAGTAATGGTGCCCTGGAATTGAGAACAGTTACTTTGAAAATATTGCAAACTCACCCAAGACTGGTTTGATACTCTACAAAACAGATGGTACCCTAGGTTTATAAAGTGCATGGGTCCAAAAAATCTCCATTTTCCACAAAATGTTGACTTGTGTTGCGTTCAGCTATTACAATGAATATCTTCATTCCTGGCTCTTCCTTTTCCTCTTGTCCTGCACCAGTAGACACAGCTGCCTCCCTTCCATTATTCATGCCAAGGCTTAGCATTATTACGGTCAAGTATATTCAATTACAGCCAAGAGCCCCCGAGTTCTTAAAGATGTTTGACAGGATACCCTCAACTTTTCCTAGTTTCTGTCTGCTTTTGTCGTTGTTCATCTCAAAATAATCCATGTTTCTTCACCCGATTGACCCATTCCTACCTAAGCCTTTTTCTTTTGAAAGTTTTACCTAATTACTTCAGTGCCTTATCCTCTCCAGTGCCCGATCTTCACTTCCCTCTTAGTATCAAAAATGTACTTGAGCCCCCAGTTCATATAGAAACTTTCCCCAACAACAAAACCAACGTGTTGCAGGACAAGGAACTCAGAGATGTAGGAGGTGTGATCATATATCTTAAAGTCCATTTGTGCCACTAGCTGGTTGTGTGATCCTGGACAACTTATTCAACCACCCTGGGTTCAGTTATTGTCCCTGTAAAATGGGAAGGCGGGGAATCCAAAGGATCCCTCCATACTCTAAAATCTGTGAATTAAAGAATAATATTTATTCCTTACCATCTTGTCAAAACCATGATAATGATATGCCCTCTGTCCATCAAACAATGCTGCAAATACAACCTGTGATGAGATAATGATATGCCCTCTGTCCATCAAACAATGTTGCAAATAGAACCTGTGATGAGATAATGATATGCCCTCTGTCCATCAAACAATGCTGCAAATAGAACCTGTGATGAAATGGAAATCACACTTAATTTATTAGAGGTGTCAAGTGCACTGTTATCCACAGCATGCTACTGGCATGAATGGATAAGTAGTGAATATGTGAACATAATAAAACCTTTACCATAGGGATTCACTTCTGTTCGTGCCAGTGTGGAATCAATGCAGACCAACTCTCAGAGAACAAAATGAAGAATGGCTTTTGTTTGAATATGTTGACGTGCTAATAAGTACGTGAGTGATTATAGTGCCAAGATCTGGGGAAAGAAAGAATTACACAGAAGTGAGCATTTAAGCCCACTTTTTCCCATAGGGATTTCTGCCTGTTTCAAAAGAGGTAACTGATAAAATTATAAGCCAAGCAGAGATTTTAACAAGCCAGGGAAATTAAGGCACAAAAAGTTGAGTTAGGGATCTGACATGGCAGAACCTGGTAAACTTCTAAGATTTTGGAACAGAGCCCTGAGAGGCTACACAACAGGACTAAGCATGGACATAAATAGACCATCTCTCAAAGATATTGCAGTTCATTTATAAGATTGAGATAACTGGCATTGTCAGTGTCCCTAGATGTCTGTCAAGAGCAAATTTTTACTGCTCATTGGAGGAATAGGACATCATCTTGTGCCTTAAATTCTCTCTACTATTTTTCATATACAATATGAAGAACTCAGCCAAATATAATCACATACATGAGGAGTCAAGGCAATGTGAATTAACAGCAAGAGAAACAGGAAACGGTAGAAATCGACTCAGTGAATCCCGATCATTATCCAGACTTTAACGCTGACTACAGTATTTAAGGAAATAAAGACAAGACTGGGAATTTAAGCAGAGAACTGAAATATCTACCTAAGAACAAAAATGGAAATTCTACAACTAAAACATGCAATAACGAATTAAGAACTCAATGGATAAGATTTAGAGCAAATTAGATACAGTTGAAAAGAGAACTAGTAAAATGAAAGAGAAATCTGAAGAAAATATCCAGGTTGAAACAGGGAGAATCAGTTTATAAAATACTGAATAGAGAAAAAAGATCAAAGATACAGTGAAAACTGTGTTTAGACTCCTGATAGTGAAGGAGAGAAAAAAATGAAACAAATATTTGAAGAGACAATGGCTGAGAATTTTTCAGAGTTTATGACAGACAAATATGTAGATTCAAAAATGATTATAAACCTCCAATAAGATACATATAAAGAAACAAAGTTGTAGTTAAATTCTGCTGAAGGATAAACACAAAAAAAAAATCTTTAAAGCAACCAAAAGAGGTAAGCAGATTTTCCTCCCAAAATCAAAACTGTGACTGATAGATAACTTCTTACAGAAATAGTAGAAGAAGATCTTTGAAATTTTTAATTCTACACCAAGGAAAATAACCTTCAAATAGCGCAAAGAAATAAGCAACAACTGAGAGAATCCTCACAAACAGAACTGAACTAAAGGAAACAAACCTTTAGGTGAAACCTTTTCATTTACTTAGAGATGGAGGAGAAAATACAGAGCACAGAAATAGGATAAATAAATGATTAAATCCAAATGAATGTCATTCTTTATAATCTGATATCAATGCCATATTCTGGGATTAAAAACATAGAAAGTTTTTTTTCCACTTCAACAATAATCAGGAGCAGTGTGGTTGGAAATAAAGTTTTCTGAAGTCCTTTACATTTAGAAGCAAAAGTGTTAATGATAATACCTTTTGCTTTTTTCTTAAGAGAAAGGGACAGTAAGAGAGAGAGAGAGAATCAAATTTTATTTAGTTTTTATGTGGCTTTCGTTGCTCTGACAGTTGTGTACATAGTACAGGGATTTGAACCCACAAACTTGTGCATGTCAGGCGAGCACCGTAACCACTGAGCCACTGCTCCAGCCCCTGATAACAGCTTTTGATAATGTAGCAATGCCTGGTGTAATATCTGCTGCTAAAAATAATAAAAGACTAGAAACTGCTAACTTCATGGGAGAAGATGATTTTAAAATACTGAGCCAGTTTAAATAAGACAAAAAAAATAAATAACAAAGAATATGGCCTGGGAAAGGACCTAGCACAGACGAAGGAAGTTAATAGGAAAATTGTATGTTTAAATCCAAATATAAGCACAAAGCTAATAGGAAAATTATATGTTTAAATCCACATATATCAAGAGAGTAATGTAAAGCAACTAAGAACCTTCCTGAAAATATTCATAGGTTCACTTACTTTTAAGAAAAACGTTAATATTTTGGAAAATACACATTTGAATTAGGAAAAAGATGGAATACAAAACACTGTGTAAACATTAACCAAAAGTGTAATGGTATCACACCATTAATATCAGGGGAAGGATGTTCGGCAAAAGGTATTCCTAGATACTAGAAATAAAGAGAGAAACTTCATAATTATACATGTGCTTCATCAGTTAAGAAATCTGAATTTGCAATAAATTACGTAGCTTCCACAATAGTTGACAGTAAAGACACTTTTAAAATCAGTGAAACTATTGAAGATTTGAATAAGGTGATTATAAACATGCTTGATCAAACTGGCCTATATAACTCATACTCAGTGTGCAGAAACACACGCATTCACAAGTATAGAGGAATATTTATAAGAAACGATTATATTCTGGACCATAAAGCAAGGCTCTACAAATTTCACAATGTTGGGATCTGCCCTGCTTGCAGTAGAACTATGCTAGAAATTAGTAACAAGAAAAACTACTAGAAATAATTCAAATATACCTCTAAATAAATCTTGTACCAAGGGAGAAATCATAATGGAAGTTAGAAAATATTGTAAACTGAAAGAGAATTAAAGTCTGATAGTTCAGCGGAAAAGAAATATGTCTTTTCAGTTATTGGTGCAAGGTGAACTGGGTATCCATACAGAAAAATAAAATAAAAATCAGTCTCCACCTCCATCCAATATAAAACATTAACTCCAGATAGACCGTAGATTTTTTTTTATTCATTCAGCATAGTCATACACATAGGAGGGAATCATGATCACATGCATAATGACAGAGCAAGCCAAGGCTGATGCCAGTTCATGATCTCACCTCTTTGGATTCCCCGATCCTATGTTTCCCCTACTTTACCCCTGTGGTAGTTGGGCTTCTCATGGAAGTCCAAGGTTCCCCACTGAGTTGATAACCCCCCTACTTCCTCCCTCCAGCTCCCTTGATATCCCTCCTACTCCCACCCCCCTTCAGGCCCCCCTTCCCTTCATCCCCCAGCATCATAAGCAAGGTTCCCCCGTTAGTGTAAAAATTCACTCATGTTGAGGTTATTAGCTTACCCTACTTTCAGTCTGTTTCCGGTTGTATTCTAGCTTCCACACATGAGAGGAAACATTCGGCCCTTGAGTCTCCAAGTTTGGGATACTTCACTCAGCATAATTTGTTACATCTCCATCCATTTGGCTACAAATGCCATGATATTGTTCTCTCTAATAGCAGAGTAGAACTCCATCGTATATATGTACCACAGTTTTTGAATCCGCTCATCCAGTGAGAGGCATCTGGGTTGATTTCATAGTTTAGCTCTAGTAAATTGAGCTGCTATGAACATTGATGTAGCTGTGTCTCTGTAGTATGCTGATTCCAGCTCTTTTGAGAAAAATACCCAGGAGTGGGATAGCTGGGTCATAAAGTGGTTCCATCCCTAGTTTTTTGAGGAGTCTCCACACTGCTTTCCAGAGTGGCTGTACAAGCTTGCAGTCCCACCATAGACTGTAGATTTAAATATGAAGAATAAATAAAATTACAAGGCTTCTGGGAGACAATTAAGGACAGTATCTTCATGAATTTGGAAAAGGGAGAAATTTCTTGCACAGAACGCTAAAACCCTTCCCCGTAAATGGCAAGCCAGATGTGCTGGTCTACCTCAACATTTGGAACTCTTGTTATCAGAAATCAGAATTAAGAAAGTGAAGAGGCAAGCCAGAGAGGAGAGCACATTTATAATATGTGTAACTAAGGAGAGGTTCGTAGTGAATCAAATGAATAAGAGAGTCAGAAGGCCCAGTAGAAAGCACGGGTGATGGATCTGAATGGGAACCCCAGGGACAGAGCATCCAAGAGGGCCATACACACAGGAGAAGGTACCCAGCCTCATAACCGTGGTGCATCCTATCACACGTACACACGTGCACACACATGCCAGGAGGGATAATAATCAAACAGACTGCTCAAGTGTTGGTATCTGAAGCTATAGTGCAGGTGAGAGTTTAAACCTGCACATTTAGGGGGAAATTGGGCTTTACCTACTAAAGCTGAGCAATGGTCTCCCCAAAGACCTAGCAAGTTTCCCAACAGAAATGTGTGCCCATATATGTCACAAGAGACATTAAAAAACTCTTCAGAAGAGCATAAACCCCATATCAGCAAACACCCATTGGCAGTAGAATGGATAAATAAATTGTGGTATATTCTTTCAGTGGAATACTATGCAGCCTCCACAAGTGAATTGACTCTGGTACCTACAATAAATTGGATGACTCATGAAAATAATATTGAATGAAAGAAGTTAAAATAAAATTAAATTATTCTACATGCTTCCATATATATAATGTTCAAAACAGTAAACCTGATATCTGGTAGAAATAGGAGGGAAAACAGTGACTACCTTTGGGAAGGTGGAAGAGCATAGTAATTGGGAGGGGGTCCAGCTGGGGTTTCTGGGGTACTGGTCATTTCCTAATTCTTGACCCAGGTGTCGCTTAGATGGGCTTATTCTCTCTAGGTAACTCATTGAGTAGTACACTTTTTCAAAAAGATTGTTTAAAAAAAACTGATTATTCAAACTCCTATTTAACATTCACTGAACACTGTGTAAATGCTAGACTTGGAAAGGTAAGTGAAAGATAGCGTCTGGCTTCCAGGAATTTCAGCTTCTAGCTATAGACAAGGACTTACAAACCGCTGTGATTCAATGCTGAGTGCCCTCCAAGATGCAGGAGAGCAGAACCGGTCCTCACAGGAAGAGGACTGGGTTCTCCTGAGTTGACAGGTGAACCGGGTCTTAAAGTATGGTTGCCCTTTCAGCAGATGAAGAATAGGGAGAGAGATGTTGTAGGTTGAAACATGAACCAAGTTTAACAGTGCCTATATATACAGCCTCCACAAATGAATTGACTCTGGTATCTACAATAAATTGGATGACTCATGAAAATATTATTGAACAAAAGAAGTTAAAATAAAATCAAATATTCTTCGTGCTTCCATTTATATAATGTTCAAAACAGTAAACCTGATATCTATCTGGTGCACTGTGCACTCAGCTGCTAAACAGGTGATGAGAAAGCCCAGTTCTTCATGAATTGCGCGTTCGTGCTAAGGAGTGCTAACGGGACAGCTGGGAGAATGGTCCGCCTCCAGGAGACATGCGGGAAAACAGAATCGAGGAAACTGCTTGCTGTTCCTCAGCTCCATGCCTGGTGCTTTGGACCGCATGTTTGTGTTCCCCCAAATTCATCTGTGGAATTTCTAATCTCTATGCTTGGTGGTATTATAAGAGTTGGGGACTTTGATAGATCATGAGAGTGGAGCCTCATGAATGGAATTAGTACCTTTATAAAAGAGGCTCCAGAAAGCTCCTCTGTTCCTTCTGCCATGTGAGATCATCCCAAAAAGGTGACGTCTACCTTGATCTTGGACCTTCAGCCTCCACACCTGTGAGCAGTGATTTTCTATTCTTTACGTAAGCCACCAAGTGATGGTATTTTGTTATAGCAACCCACATGGACTAAGACACCAGGATCTTAGCTTCTTTAAGGTGGGTTTATTTGGTAGCATCCAAGCACTAATAGATATAAAAGTTAAGGGACTCAGGAGTGGTGGCTTAGCAGTGGTGGCATGCTCAAGGACCTGAGTTTGAACCTCAGCACTACGTACACAATTAAGTGTATGTAGAGAAACAAGGCCAGATGAAAAAATAAAAATGATTCTGTCTCTTTCTCTCTCTCTTTAAAAAAAAAAAAAAGCAAGAAAGGGGGCTGGAGCAGTGGCTTGGTGGTTATAGCACTTGCCCAGCATGCGCAAGTACACAGGTTCAAACCCCAGCACCACACACACAGCTAAATGTCATGTAATGAAAGCCATGTGAAAAACTCAATGAAAATTGATTCTCTCTCTCTCTCTCTTTCTCTCTCTGTCCTTCTCTCTTTAAAAAAAAGCAAAAAAGGTTAAATTTTAAAAATCATTTATGTCTTTAGGGAGAAAAGTATTTCCATGTCCCCTTTCCACTGGGCCCTCCAGATGTTGATCTTGCTTCCCGAAGCAGAGAGAAAAGCACGTCTGCCACATGTTTTTGTGGGTTTTTGTCTGCCACACTAGCAGGGCCAGCACCACACCCTGCTGCAAGCTGGGACTTCCCCTAGGTCATTCTCCAAGCCAGCAGCCACTCTTTCACCACGTTGCCATTGAGAGGAGCCACTGAGGTCCTATCTTGTGCATGACCTGCTTTCACTGTAGCGCAGGGACGGGGTGAGCATGGTCATGTTCCTGTTGTCCCCTTGGCCGAGCACAGTGGCTGGCATCCCATGACACTAAGTGTTGTTGAAATCAAATTCAGTGAAAGTCCAGATGACAAGTGGCCCTCACGCTGCAGCTGTGGTATATAAAACTCACCTTTAGCTCATGAGTGTGCACTGATTCGGGGGCCACTGGCCATCCACATAAAGACCCTTGAGCATGAAAGAGGGTGTTACTAATGCACATGCCAGGAGAAAACCAGAGTTTCCTGGAGGAAAGGATTCAGTCAACCCTATGACTCTCTCACCACAGGATTATTATAAGATGCCCCTGAGTCACCCTGGGAAGTCCGTGTTTCTTGTGATCCCAATCTTAGGGTGGCTAGCAGACGCAGCTTTGCTCTTGTGTACCATGACGGTTCTAGATCTCCAGGAGGGAAGGTGGCCCTAGAACCAGAGTTGGCTTCTTCCCGCTCTTTCCCCAAGAACCCTAATAGTTGAACTCTCTCATCTTGTGGGTCCCTTGGTTCCTGCTACATCACTGAAGCCTGGTGTTCCGCCCACCATGTGGCCATCCCAGCAACCCTTGCAGGTGCTGAGAGGTCAGGTTCCAGCAGCCAGAGCTGAGTGTGCAGAATCACGCCGCATTTTCAAGCGACTTGTGCACCTGCTCCCACTCCGCCCTGTGCTTCTGCTTCAGGGACAGAGCCTGCCCCAAGCCGGGCTTCCATCCTGCTTCTGTGTCCACGTTAGGAGCACGCCTGCCATTTCCACTTCGCTGCAGGTACTTCTGAGGTCACAGTCTGGAGGCATTTCCCTGATGGCCAGGGGAGCCAAGAAACATCCTGTTAGACGGGGATTTCCTAGAATGTGGAGTCTGACAAAAAGGGAGATGAATGACAGAGAGAGAGAGAAATTCACAGTGAACGAAAGCTCTATCCCCGGCACCAAAAAATACTTTCCGTGCTATGTCAGCCAAACATAAACATTGCCACTGATGCAGGTTTGATAAGCTGTCAACTTCCCCGTTTCTTTGATAGGAAGGCTGCAGACTGAGATAACGCCCAGTTGAGCTATGAAGGACAAACATCTCGGCATCCAATAAACTTCAAAATGTTTCTTTTTCTGTTTTCAAGACTGGTTGCTATTTCCTCCTTGCCTCTTGTTTATTAACGTGTTGGCTCCTCCAGTGTCCAGCACCACAGAGATGGACTTGCACCTCTGCCAAGTGGCGTCGGCCCGAGAGATAACAGGCAGCAACAATGGTCTTCCTCAGACCCTCGGCCAAGAAAAGTTTTGGCACAGTGGACTGAGAATAACTTATCATCAGTGCCCTGGAAGGCTCTGGAGTTCTGGAAGCACAGCGCGGTGGTTTGCCAGACAGAGATAACAGGCAGGCTGCCGCAGAGGGCCAGACGGGTGCTGCCAGTCAGGGCCCCACCTGGCAGACAGCAAAGGAAAGGACGGAGCAGTCAGTTAGCACTGGGTTTCCTGGTGGCCTGGTCCATGCTATGAACTTAGCCAAAAGGGTTTCGTTTATTTCTGGACTGTGAAAAGAATATTCAATGTTTCCGTTGTTTTTGTTAATGCAAGAAAGTCATCTTGAAGAGAATGTGCTCATTTCGGACACTCTTGGAATAAAACTTGATTGGGTGATAAGATGATGCTTTGAGGGTCATAGAAATGATCTTCTCCATGAAGGGTGCACCCTTGATTCCCCCAGGATGCGTTCAACAGCTTAGAGAGGAAACAGAACGGCCTCGTGAGTGGACTTGCTAGGTCTGAGCTGCCCAAAGAGCATCTCAGACTTGGCTGTTCCAGTCTCTGAGCTTGCATTTCAGGGCAGAGACAATGCTGCGGTTTGGATCTGGAATGTTCCCCCAAAGGCTCGTATGTTAAAGCCTTGTTCTCCACAGTGGTGCTATTAGGAGGTGGTGGGAACTTTAAGAGGTGGGGCCTAGTGGGAGATTTTAGGTCCTTGGGGGTGTGTCCTCCAAGGGGATTGTGGGATCCTGCTCTCTTCTTCTTTGTCCCTTTCACTTCCCAGCTACAAGGTTGAGGTTTTGTTCCTCCATGCTCCCCCCGCACCATGCCATTCCACATCCCCACCAGAGGCTTAAAAGCAATGGATCTGCCTGATTATGGACTGAAACCTCCAAAACTGAAGCCAACATTAAACCTTTTTTCCTTATAAGTAGGTTATCTCAGTTACCTGTTATAGTAACAGAACGCTGACATATAATATACATCACTTTGCAGGCTTCTTCAACTCAAGTCACTAGATACACAGGTAAGCATCATCTTTGACATTTTCTGTTCTGTACATGAGATAAAAATGCTCCTTATGGTCTCAGAGAGCATTTTAGAATAGTACCTAAAGTAGCGATAAAGGAATGAGTTCTAGTAACCAGCTCCCTACTGTAGTATAAATCTTTGAAACTCTAAAGTGCTTTGTACATCCTCCGCAGCAATGGCAGGGCTACTCACCACTGTTAACTTGAGGACAGTAAGGAAGCTGAGCTGTGTTTCATCATTGTTCAAAGTCACAGAGTTCATTCTTCAACGGTGATTTAAAGCAAATGTCCCAGCCTGCTGAGTTACTGGAACTTTAATGCATAATTAGTATTTACATAGTACAGACTCACACGAAAGCACCCTTGTCCATGCTAAGTGACTTAATTACATGGTGATTAAATACAGTATGTTCTGCCCCCTCCCCCGACACCTACTCACCTTTAGTTACTGTAAATAACCAGCATTATCTCCACGAGTGTCTATCAGGCGTCTGTCATGGTATTGTGCCAGGTCATCTAAAGAAAGGAAGAATATTCCCCCCCTCAGATTTTATTGCTCTCCTTTTTCCTGGAATAGATTTGTTTTCATATGTTGGTCACTTAAATCTCCCGAAGAGAAGGACCTCATCAGGGGCGAGTCAGTCTCCAATAAAGCTGAGGACTCTAGATTTTGTATGTGTCAGCAATTTTTTTAGCAAGTGATAAGCTAGGCTGGGCTGCCTGGGCCTGGGTACAGACCACACACTTTGCAGGGGCATTGTTCTCACTTTAGTGCCATCTGAACCCTTGAGTCAGTCTCTCACACTGAGCAGTTACTAATTTCATGTAGATAACTGAAAGAAACTTCAAGAAGGTCAGAGAATGGACATACCTGTTCAGAGGAGGTTTTCATCCACGGAGTCCTAGAAGTATGATCGTGAATTTTGTGGATACTTCCTCCTTTGGGTCGACCATCTAGAGGACAGGTGGGAAGCCAGAGAGTCATCAAGAAGCCCTAGGGTTGCAGGTGGCTGCTGGCCAGGGGCCCCACCTGCGTCAGGAGCAGGGGCAGCTCTCCTCCCATGCCTGACACCCCACGAGGTTCTGTGTGTGCCTTGCCACCAGCTTCTGCCTGAAGAGCTCTCTCTCTCTCTCTCTCTCTCTCTCTCTCGGTATTTAGAACCCTTGATAGTGTCCCCCCTTTGGCCCCTATTTCTGTGTCCATTAAGCTACTAGTGTGTCAATGAGTAGTGTTTACATTTCCTTCACATGGTAAAACAGCCCCGTGAGATTCAAGCCTGCTTGCTTCATGAAAGCCTATGGTTTACATACACACATCAAACAAAGCGGGTTCCTGTGAGTGTGGAACCCGTTAAGGTGTGGTTAGTGAACAATTCTTTTCCAACATTCAGTTATATGAAAATGAAGTACTGTTTGAACTTCCCTAGTGCCTCTCTCAGCCACTTTACCCTCAATCTGGATATTTCATAGTAAATAAAAATATGCTTCGAGACAAGTCCCATGGTTGGAACAGAAAAATTTAAGGGAAAGTAATTCTGTTCAACACATTTAAGGCAAATCACTTGAAAGTTAAAAGACAAGAACGTCTTTCTTACTACAATATTTCCATATTTTCTAAAATGTAAGATGCCCTTTTTATTTGACACCACCCTTCTGAAGTCGGGTAATGTGTTCCAATGGGTCTCTGTAGAGTTGGTCTTCCCATATTTTCCAATTGCACAGATAAAACCAACCATGGATTGAAAATATTTTAAACAACTGCATTTGTACTAGACTTGTACAGATGTCTTCTTTTCATCGTTTCCTAAAAAATATAGCAAGTCCTTGCATTAGGTATTCTGACTCATCTGGAGATTGATTTGATGCACACAAGAGGGAGCTGGAGAGGTTGCTCAGTGGCTGAGCATTTGCCTACCATGTGTAAAGGCCCTGATTTGAACCCCAGCACCACAAACAAACAAACAGAAACACATGGAGGAGGATGTACATTGGTTACATGCACATTTACACCATTTTATGTAAGGGACTTGAGCATGCCTGGATCAGTCCTGGAACAAATCCCATATGGATGCCAAGGGACAACTGTACTTCTGAGTACAGCTGCATTATAGAGTATGGGACCAGCCAAGTGGAAGAGACTCAGAGGTGAGGTCTGGTATGTCCTGGATGCAGAGTTTCCAAGCCCTCTTCCCATAGAGCCCAAGTGCTACACCTTCCAGTATACACCAACGTATTCAGCAGCCAGGAACCAGAGTTCTTTTAGCTTTTTTTTTTAACTGGAGTTTCATTATATAGATAAGGCTGATCTAATAAATTATTGGCTACATGACTGAACTTGATCTCTGCCCTTCCTCTAGAGATTTTACTGGACGGAAATTTCCAACCCTCTAATCATGTGGTGGCTCTATCTGGTGCCCAGTCCCCAACCTGAAGCTGCTGGGAGATGCACCAGGGTCACCTCATTAGTATAATAAGGCACTCTGCTCCTTCAAGAGGTCTCAGTGGTGTTTGAAGTTCTAAGCCAGGAACAAAGACAAGCTATAATCTGCATTATCTCTGTTAGCATCCAGGTTTGCAGAGGCTCTTACCTTTCTACTGACTGACTTAGAGAACGCTGCAGTCTCTGCAGGTCAGCTTTCTATCATCTGAAGCTTAGCAAGAAATTCTACTTAGCTTTTTCCCCAAATTAGCTTGTCCTAAATGCCCCATGGTGGTTAATATCCCCTGTCCCCTGGGCATTAAGCTCCACATTTCAGATGCATCCTTGTCTCTTCCCCACTGAGGTTTCTTGTGAATATTATCTGATCACATTAGCTGGATCACTTTCCAGCTTCTGTGAATGTAGAAACTCCCAACAATAAGGATTAAAATCAGTTCGGATGCAGCCCATCTTAAATCCCATACACTTCTTCACTTGTCCTTCCTCCTGGAGATGCTAGTGTGTCCCCCTGTCAAGAATTTCGGGCTAGATTATACAGAGGCTCCACATTTTGTGGTGGGATTATATCCCAATGAACTTATAAGTTGAAAATATTTTAAGTGGAAATTGCATTTAATACAGCTGACCTCCCAACCATGCTGGCTCAACCACACAGCACTCCCTAAAGTGGGTGGTTTCAGCACGTGTTCATGGGCCTGGTGGAGAGCTGTAGCACTGCTTCAGCCCAGCATCATCAGAAGGATTGGTGGCATTGCTTCTAGCTCAGATGGGGAAAGATCCCTGTGTTTGTCAGCTTTGCCTTGCTGTGACCAAAATACCTGATGAGAACAACTTAGGGAAGTTTATTTTGGCTCATGGTGGGCTGAGACCATTGATCTGGGCCCAAGATTTGGCCATCATGGCAGAGGGGCATGGCACAGGAAACTACTGAGCTCATGGCAGCCAGAATGCAGAGTGAGAGAAAGAGGGAAGGGAGAAGGGGCCTCAGGGAAGATGAGCCCTTCTGGTGGCCCACGTTCTCCAGCCAGTCAGTCCACTCAAGCTAGGATGGACCCATTGGGTGACAGCTCTCATGATGTCATCATTTCACCTCTGAATGTTCCTGTGTTAACACAGGAGTTTGGGTGCAGGAGACACCTCATATCCGAACCGTAACAATCCCAGTTCCAAACATGGCTTCTACCAATGACTTCTCACTTTTCCACCATCAATAAAATAAAATAATAAAATCATAAGTCAAACCATTGTAAGTTGGCACCATCAGTAGTTGAATCAGAGATGTCCCTTTAATCATCCTCAACCCTCCTGAATAAGTGCACCGGTAATGTTTTAAGGCAACCTGCTCCCTGTGTCCTGCAATAAACTGCCACTAAATAGCTGGCAAAGCAGGTTATGGGATTTAAACCTGTGAGATAACTGGTGGTTTGGGAGTGGCTGGGAGACTTGGCAGACAGTAGGTGATTGCAGATTGCAAAGGACAGATCTCTTCTTCCCTCTGCCTAGTCTCTACCTCCCTCAAAGAAAAACTCCCTGACCCACTTCTTCAGTGCTTTCACTTACACAGTCACTGAAATGACCCTTTATTCATTTGTGCAGTCTCTGTCCTCTAGGCCAGGCACCATTGGAGCACCAGGGTACAGCAGGGGCCCTGTCCTTGGGGGATCCCCAGACCAGTAGTTGCAGAATCCAGTACTAAAATGGGCTCAAGTGACAGTGATGGGCATGGAGTGGGGCTTAGGCCCAGGGATCAGACCAGGCCAGAGAAGGCAGCATTTGAACCCAAACCTCAATGACCTGGGGCTGTTTCCCAGAGGCTTCACCCCACCCCTAGATAAAGGGAGAAGAGAGAGCATTAGCATTACACTGGAAGGAAGCCAGGGGGATGGGGTACTGAAAAGCAGGGTTTTTGGAGATAGAGAGAGAGATCTGCCTCAGGAGCACACAAAACTGATCTTAAAATCAAGTTCTGAAATTAGAGAAATCTTGCCAAGATTTATTTAGCTTGAGTTTGTAACTAGTTCACATCTCGGAGCTCCCTGTGCTCCGAGAGAGCCCTGACATCCTTTCCTGGAAGGTCAGTGTGACAGCACCACATGATCCAGTTCTGTCATCCTGCTGCATGGCTCCCATACTGTCCCCAAAAGAGCCTCCGGGTGCCAGCTCAGAACTGAACCGCCGATCCCGCTCTGTGACCAGCCCTGTTCAATCTCTCTGTTTCCCTTTCCCTTCCCCATCTCCCCCACTCCCTTCTCCTCGCCTCTTCCTCTCTCCATAAATAAGCTTGCCTTCTGTTTCTTTGCGGTGGTGAGTGAGTCTCTATTTTCGTGGCTGCAAGGTCACCGTCAGCCTTGGGCCCTCGTGGCGTTCAGGTGCCTTGATGGGGAGCCCACCTCTGAGCAGATGAAACCTGAAGAACGTTGCAGGTGAGCAACACCGCAGGCCTTGCGGCCTTCGCGTGGTCAGGAGGCCCTGGATGACTGAATGCCTCATTATTGTCAAGCAGGAGGAGGAAAAGCTCTTCTGGACTGAGACCAAATGTGGGAACATTCTGCATCAATAGCAAATTTCTCTTACTATCTCACAAGGAGCCATTTAAGTCTGGAGTCAATATAATTTCCTGGCTTTGAGACACACTTGTCTTACAGTCCTTAACTGTAACTCCCGTGATGTACACCAGTGTCCAGGCATCTGCTTGGAGGCACCCAGATAAAATGTTTTTCTTTTTTAATGTTCCTTCATACTATTTTAATAAAAATACAAAAATCCATTAGAATACTTGTACTCAAATTCACCAATAACTTTTTTCTTTAATGTTCTACCTCATTGCTTGCTATTCAAGAGTTTCTCTTATACACTGTCATTGAAATAACTAGAAACTTACTACATTTTCAGAAAACCAGGCCCCCAACCTACAAGTCCTAAATTGGTCTGCATTTTAACAAGCTCTCCAATTCATGGTTGTCCAATTAAATTTTGAGAATAATCCTGCTTACTCACATTTCATTTGTAAAATATGCATATTTTACGATATAAAAATATCAATGAAAATATATTTTCTTGTGTTGATGCCTTAATTTCACATTTCATCATAACGGAGTATATACAATTTTTTTACTTTTTTATTTTATTCAGAAATTTATTTGTTGAACAATCAAACAAGCTTCTAATGAAATAAATATAAATTCTGAAAATTAGATTTACTCCCAAGAGAAACCCCCCAATTACCCATTATCCCTCCCCCACCTCCTTCCCAATACATCTCTACAAATGACTTAGGTTGTATGACATCCGGATAAAATGTTTAATTCAAATTAAGTTATTAGACTATGAAATACTTTTATAGAAACCCTTGTGTCTGGAAGGTCTGAGGATTTTTTTTTTACTTCCTGTTCCTTCTCTCTACTCACCTGATCTCTAGGTCTCTCTTCTTCCCTATCCCACTCTTTACTCTGAGAAAGGGAAGCAGAAAGAAAAAGAACTGAGCAAGCATCACACTGGGGTTTCCCAAGGATGGCTGGGGTTCTTCCCAGGTGTTTCTCCTAGTTCCTGCTACACCGGGGACTATATCCATTATAGATCTGCAGAGGACATAAGAAAGACAACAGAGGGGCTGGAGCGGTGGCTCAGCAGTATGGTGCCTGCCTGGCATGATGAGGACACAGGGTCAAACCGCAGCACCACGTACACAACTAAGTGTTGGAGCAACAAAAACCACATGAAAAACTGAATAAAGTTGATTTCTCTCTCTCTCTTTCCCCCATTCTTCCTCTTTCTTTAAAAAAAAAAATAAAGTCAACAAAGCAACGAAGGGGGCTGGACAGGTTGCTCAGGGGTAGAGCGCTTGCCTGGCATGTGCAAGGACCAGGGTTCAAACCCCAGCACCACATATACAACTAAGTGGAGGAAAAACAAAACCCAGAAAAAAAAAATAAAATTAACTCTATCTCTCTCATTCTCTCTTTAAAAAAAAAAAAGTCAACAGAGGATTTGACTCTAAAGAGTACTTCCCTAGCTATATTATCCTCTACTTTGTTTTTTGTTTTGTTTTAGAGAGAGAGGGACAGAGAGAGAGAGAGAGAGAGAATGAGAGAATCAATTTTCATGTAGCTGTCTTTGGTCCAAAACTTCCTTGTGTACGTGGTTCTGGTTTTTGAACCTGGGTACTCGCACGTGCCAGATAAGCGTGGTAACCACAAGCTACTGCTCCAGCCCCTACTTTGTAAAGACTCCACTAAATACTTTCCAGGAGTGCTCATGGGTAATAAAAATCTACCCATACAGAGAGTATTACCCCCATGACAAGTAGTATCATTGCTAGCAACAGAAATGAACAAGCCAGCATTTCCAAAGACCTCCCTGCCAACGGGGTCCAAAGCCTCCAGATGGGACCCCTGAAACACTTGGTTCAGCATTGGACAGCTCTGCCTATCATCCATTTCTTTCACACACTGAGCTGGAAATAGCTCCACGTCCAATGGCAGGTGGGGTATACAGAATCTGCCCAGTCTTCCTTTTGGTTGAAAATAACTGTCGAATAAAATTTACGGAAGGCTGTGTGTTTGGACTGGTCACCTGCCCTGGGACCAACCGACTAAACCAACGTAGGGTTGAATGACAGTAACTGGCCTTTGGTTGGTTGCAGGAGAACTTGTAGCCAACCAGGTAAGGTGTAACCAGTTTTACCCAGTTAAATTGTTTTCTGTCTCACTTCCACGTTCCTGTAGATGCTGTCTGATCATGCTGTTGGTAGGAACTGGGTTTGGTTCTGGGAGCTGCCTCATTTGTGAATTGATTTTGTTGTTGTTATAGTTTTTTCTCTGAACAGTTAAATTCTACTAGATGTAGTTGGTTTAAGCAACTTCCCTTTTAACACAACTTATTTGGTCTTTGTGGTGGTGATGTTTCGCAGGGTTGGGAGGGAACCTAGGGCCTTGTGCGTGCCAGGCAGGCCCTCTCCCACTGAGCGCCCCCCGTTCAGTATCCCTACGTTGAACACTCCAATGATTGCCATGTTACCTTCCTTCACCCACCTGCCTTCTCTCCCCCTGGATTCATGTGTCGCTACCGCTCCTGCATCATTGCAGGTGAAACCTCTTCTTTTGGAGACCTTCACTTGCTTCCGCTCTCTCTCCCTTCCATCACGAATCCTTCTGGCCTCTTTTCCTCTGATAAAAAAAAAAAAAAAAGGATGGTATCGACTGGGTGCTTGCCAGCCCCACCTGTGAAGTTTGATTGTACAGTTCTATTCCTTTTATAAAAATGAGCATTTGTGTTACTAAAGATGTTGATGATGTATGTGTTAATTTAAATACATATGTTTGGCATGGTTGGTAATTCATAGGAATTTCTCCCCAAGTTTATAAACCTGGGAACAGCCGTCTACAGGACTGTGGGGCCCAAGGATCAGATAATCACAGTATCACACATTAACTCTGAGACAGACTCACAAGGTAGAGAGGAAGCCAAGGCTTGAGGAAGTCACAATAGTTTGCCCAACGTTCTGCAGCCAGTATTGGAAGCAACCTTCACAACCACCGATGTCCTGCAGCCACTCCGTTGGTGTTTGTATGGTGGTGTCTTGGGCAGTGCCATGGTTAGAATGTTCATCCCTTCCAAGACTCAAGTTGAAATGTTATTGCTGCTGTAACAGGATTGAGCTAGGTCTCATGGGTGAATTGGGTGCTATTGTAAAAGGGTAAGTGAGGTCCTCTTTCACTCTTCTCTCTCCCTCTCTTGCCTTCCCGCAGGTGACACTGCAGCCAGAAGGGCCTCCCAGAGGCCAACACCCCGATCTTGAGCTTCCTGGCCTCCAGAAGTGTAAGAAATACGTTTCTGTTCATTATAAATTAGCCAGTCTGTGATATTCCCTGATGATAGCACAAAATGGACCAAGACAGGCAGTTCAGGCTGCTGTGATTGAACACCAAGACTGGGAGGCTTTTAAACAGCAGAAATGTATTCCCCATGCTGCTGGAGGCTGAGTCCAGGATCCACACTCCAGCAGATTTAGTGTCTGTTGTGGGCTGCTTCCAGGTTCATAGCTGGTGTTTCTCACGGTGTCCCTCATGGTGACGGGTGAATGAGCTCCTTAGGCCTTTTTATAGGGGCGCTGATACTGATTATGAGGCTTCTGTCCTTGTGACCTGACCACCTCGCAGAGGCGCCACTTCTTAGTACTGTCACATTGGGGATTAGGTTTTGACCTACTGGGGAGAGGGCACACACAGTCAGACCACAGAAAGCGTGTCTAAAATAAGTAATTTTCCAGTTTATAAATAATCAAAGCCTAACCTGTCTTCTAATTTTCCCATTTTAAGTATTCATCTGATTAGTTATATGAAAACTCTCAAGATATTTTTAAAATTTTTTTATTAAAGAGTTGAGTTATTGTACAATCATAAATGCACATAAAGTAACAATATGATGTGCATTTGTTCTTAAACCGGAATTATCCCACATCGCCCACACCCCAGTCTCTTGATTCTTCTATATTTTATCCCTATAAGCAATATAAAGGCTTAGATTGTGAATTTTACAGAATTAAATTACTGTATAAGTATAATTTGGATTCTCATAGGGGTATGCTACATTGTTGATTGTTAAAATATTTTTAAATACAATTCATTGGATAAAAAAAATCCAAGGATCTGACCACATAAGGACATTCACTTATTTTCTTCATGCTTATGTTCTTAGCATGATTTGTGCTAAATTTTTCATAAACACATCAACATTATATAGATGTCTTTCCTAATCTATGAACCACAGAAGAATAGATGCTTTCTGTTTCTTTTTTTGTACCAGGGGTTGAACTCAGAGGGGTTTAACCACTCAGCCACATCCCCAGCCCTTTTTATTTTTTATTTTGAGGCAGGATCTTGCTAAATTGCTTAGAACCTTGCTATGTTGCTGAGGCTGGCTTTGAAATTGTGATCCTCCTCCCTCCGCCTCTGAGTTGCTGTATATTTTTAATACATTCATTGATGTGTAATTTATATACAATAAAATGTGTACATTGAACAGTTTGATGAATATTGACAAATGCATTACCCCAGTCAAGGTACAGGACATTAATCCAGAAATGTACCATAAGGCAAAATCATACCTCCTTAAGTGGAATATTTCATATATGGTTTCTTTCACTCATTCTGTTTTTAAGATTCATTTGTTTTGTGGCTCTGTAGTTCATTCCTATTTTTTCCATTTTATTGGTTCTTTTTAATTATACATGACAATAGAATATTCAATGATATTATTATAAGAGTATGGAGTATAATCCGTTCTAATCCAGTCCCAGTATTTCCCCATCCCCTCTGTTCCTCTTACCCTCTGTGTTAAGTCTCCCGATACACTGATCCTTCCAGTATTTACTGATTGCTTGTCTGTTTATTTTAGATTAGTGTCTTATTGATGTGCATGATGGTGACATCCTTCATGACACACCCTTACGTGTACATAGGAACGTTAGGTCTGACCCACTTGTTCCTTGTTATTGTTGAGTAGCATTGGATCATATGAACCTACTGCATTTGCTTATTTATTCACTCATTGAAGAGTTTCCAACCTTTTGGTTGCCATGAATATTCATGAGCAATTCTTTCATGATTCCATATTTTCATTTCTCCTTTGTAAAAACCTAGGAGCAGATTTGATGGGTCTAATGTTAAGTGCATACTTCATTTTAAGAAACTGAGAAACTTTTCCAAAGTAGTTGTACCAACTTATACTCCCACCAGCACTGTATGAGTTTCAGTTGCACCATGTCATTGCCAACACTTGGTGTTAATGGTCTTTTTTTAAAAAAAAGAGTATAAAGTATGCAGTGAAAAAGATGTCAATATTGATACAGAATAAAAGGAATCACATCACTTTAATCACAGTAATATAATAGTTCTATATTATGGGAAATTTCGAAGTCTTGGCAGAAGCTTTCAGGTAATAGAATAATTTTCTGTGCCCTTTTTAAAAATGTGATTTTTTTAAAAACATGTACTAATGCATGCTTAGCCTGGCAGAAGTGTCATTTTCAAACAAATAATCTTAAATATATATATATATGATGAAAGTGTGCGTGATTTTCCCCAGCCTTTCCCATTCTCCTTCCCTCTACAGAGGGGACTGACTTAGACCATTTAATTTCTTCCTCTCAGTTACTCAAAATGGGCTCCTTCATTTCTTGGTCAGATATTTCCACTTTTTCGGATTTAGGCAGCAGGAAAAGCAGTTGATTTGAGAGTGGCACTGAATTAATTGAGACTCTTTTAGAAAGAGAAAGTTGTATATATTTTTAAAAAGCAGATGGCGAAAAAAAA
>PVKS010031868.1:0-23073 GCA_004027875.1 Aplodontia rufa
CTTAGCTTCGTTGTAATGGGTTACTTCAAGAGAGAACTCTCAGTGAATTATGAGAGGCAGCCAATGCCCGTTTTGCCGTGTGTCTAATTCTTCAGATATCTGTGTCTCTCTTGGAAAATTGCTGATGCAGTGGATTTTTCCCAGTCAGAGTCAGAGCCCCGGCGAATGCTGTCACGCTTCAAGACGCCATCTTCTCTGGGTCTAGTACATTGTTTTTGATATAAAATAGAAACCCTGTGTGTCTCATTCTCTGACCCCCAGTCTCTTTCCATCTAAATAATTTCCATTTATCTTAGCTACTTGGACTACTTTGCCTCTTCTATGCTGGCTTCACTAACAAATACAGTTCAACCTCATCTTTCATGACTTTTTAGGATCACTTAATATTTAGTGTCTGGAAGACGATATCTCATTTTTTCTCCTTTTCTTTATCTGGAGTGGAGATTGCTCTGCTTTCATGTTCTTCCTAGTATTTATTTGGATAACTAAGGTAAACAGCTCCAAAATCAGCCTTGGTAAGCTTTTGAAGGCTTTCAGTGTTTATCTCTTTTACCATTTGCAGTTGCAATTTTGCTGAGTGAAGAAGAGAGGGTTGGTCAAAAGGTAGAAGGTAATAGAGAAGACTGTCATGCCACAATAAAACAGAGAACGAGCTTAACAAAGATGGGAATGAATCAGAGTCGAATGCTGAAGAAGGGCTTGGTAATTTTGAGTCATTGGCACACAAAGCAATTTGAGTACAATGTGGTATAGAATATTCTTTTGAGATAATTAGTGTGAGCAATAATTTGAGAGGCAAGACTACTTTCCAGGGTGGGCAGTATCACTGAACATGTTTGAATAGCCTCAACTGGACCATGCTTTTTAAGAGATGAGAAAGAGCAGAGGGTAGAAAGTATAAAAAACTTTTTGCATATAAAAAACAAAAGAGGACCGAAGTGGAGAGAGGAGGCAGAGGTGATGGAATTTTCAAAACACATCAAAAGTTTTGTTCTCTGATACAGGAGGGAAGGGAGTCAGGTCAATCTGTGATACTGCAGATTTTCAGGTGAAAAACGGAAGTGTCATTTAGGGGATTTTCTTATGTTCCGCAAATGGGAGAGGAGGTCACCTGCTAAACTGGAATTCAGATCAGGAGCCTTGGCACAATAGTTGCCAGAAGAGAAATGAAAGAGGAGTGCAAAGCTGACCAATGAGTGGTCTAAAACTGATCAAGTCACTGAAGCTTGAAGCTTTTCATCAGAATTATTTGACCAGGAAGCAATGTGATTTTTTTGTTTGTTTGTTTATTTGTTTTACATTAATTTTGTGATTCATCCTGGAGCACAGTAGGAAAATAGCCTAGGACAAATGAAATTATATCAATTGGCCTTGTGTTATTTATGTACTTATTTACTTTTTTCCTGAGCTTAGACTGGGGTCCAATTGTGAGAGTCCAGTGTCATCAAGTCAGGAGTGCAGGGTGTTTTTGACCCAAGTTGAACTTGACGTTCATCCCAGTGTAATTTTGTACTTTTGTAAATGAGAGAGGGAATGGCCCAGTCTTTTACAACATGCTCAGTCTGTTTTTCCAATTTTCTGCTCAGTATATGCTTTTGCTCACTGTAGTCCCTTTGGCTAAGGTGACTTCCATTCTGACCAAGTTGCCCCCCTATTGCTTCTGTGTCCCTTGTGCTTAACTAGTTTCCACCTTTGAAGACATTGGCTTAAACCTGACCTCTTTCATAGAAGTGCCTAAACTGTAGCTGTTTTCTCTCTCTTGCTATGTCTCTGAATACTGAAATCGGCTCATTTCAAATCTTTATATTCTTACTTCTCCCTGTTTTCTTAGGTACACTTTAGTTTTCTTGTGAGGAGGACTGTATCTTTTTTTTTTTTTTTGATCCATTCATCATAGTCTAGTACCAGATATGTATTGTCTTAATTTAAAATGTTCTATGTGGAATTGTTTATTATTGTATTCTTACATGGTTATTGCAGTAGTTGATATTTAAAATATTTTCATTCCTTAAATTTGCTTTTTATGATGGTGCTTCAGATAATGATTGTTATAATAAAGTATTTTTGATGTTTCAGGCATTCTTATTAAACTTTACTAGTATAGTAATTGGAAATAAAATTTATAATTTAAGGTTTATTTTTCTGTCTTCATTTCCATGTGCTTGGGTGGCCCCAAGTCATGACTCTTAAGGATGTCATGGTAACCTGGCACAGAATCCTTTGGTTAAGCTGTTCTTTCTTTCTTCCTGAGATGTGTTCAGCTGTTATGATCAGCTCCTTCACTCTTTATTTCATTATGGTTTATCCCTGATGGCAAAATTATATCTTTTACACTCTGGATTTTTATTATTCTTTTTCATTTATGCAACATAAAAAAATGATATGTTTGAAGTACATACACACATACGCACAAACAGGTACATATATACACTAGCAATACACATAATAACTTTTATTTAAAAATATAGTTTATTGGGGCTGGAGTGGTGGCTTGGAATGCACGAGTATGCAATTTCAAACCCCAGCACCACGTATACAATGAAGTGTCTGAAGAATGAAAGTCACATGAAAAATTTAATAAAAATTGCTTCTCTCTGTCTCTCTCTCTCACTGTCCCCTTTTTCTTTAAAAAAATATAGTTTATTAATTATTAGTAATATATATCTTATAATTGGGTTCTGATTAATTGGTGATAACTTATATGGCTCATTCAAGCCAAAGAGCTTTTCATATTATATAATAAAAAGGCACAAAAGAAACATTTAGGTTGAATAATAAATTTATTATAAATAATTACAAAGTATATTTATTACAAAATAAATTTATTACAAAGCTGCCTATGTTTATTTTAGGAATCAAACATTTTAAGTCCAGTGCAAGATGGAACAAAGAAACCTCAGATTGACAGCAATAAGAGCAATAACTACCGGATTGTAAAGGAGGTCAGTAGATATACAGTATTTTTATATAGTTGATATTGCTTGATAAATAATTTTGCTTATATATTTATTTGATAGTGTTCTTTGCTATCTTTAATGCTTTCCTTCTTTTTAAAGATTTTGATTAGATTAAGTAAACTCTGTGTACAAAATAAAAAGTGTCGGAATCAACATCAAAGATTACTGAAAAATATGGGGGCCCATTCCGTGGTGTTGGATCTTCTGCAGATACCCTATGAAAAGGTTTGTCCTTAATTACCTTTTTCTTTAACTTTGTATTTTGATACAATTTGAAATGTATAGCAAAGTGAGAAAGAATGTCTCCTCCCTTCACTATTTGAGAGTGAGTTTCCTACCTTATCACTGTCATCCTTGAGCTGGTTAGTGCATATTTCACACAAAGACATGGTTCTACGTGGCAACACTAAAGTCTTCCAAATCAGAAATGAGTATGACACTTTACTGCCATCTAAGTCTATGCACCATTTAAACTTCTCCCATTGTCTAAGTCCTGTCCTAACTGACAAAACGATCCACTTTAGAAACACGCAGTGTTTGGTTGTCACATCTACTTAAATCTCCTTGTGTGGGAACTTCCATGTCATTGGTACTTTTGCAGATAGCCACTTATTTTGAAGAAAATCCCCTACTTTGGGTCAGCTCTTGTTTTCTCATGTGATTAAACTCAGTAATGCAGTTTTGTCAGGAACACAGCAGAAGGATTCCGAGTTCTTCTCATTGCTTTCTAGAAGGTGGCACATAGTTTTGATTGTCCCTTTGTTCGTGATGTCCACTTGATTAAGGTGGTGACTGCCTGGATTCTCCATTGTGAAGTACTCATTTTCCTTTTGTAATAAATAAGCATTTTGTGGAGCAGTTGTGTGAAACTAAGTAAATACGCCATTCTTTATCAAACTTTCAGTATATTTATTCATTATTTTTATCCATGTGGACATGCAAATGCTCATTTTATCAATAGGTTATAATAGGTTTCTATCATTAGTTTGACTCACAGTTTTCCCCAGAACAGGCCAATAAAGCCCCTTCAAGCTAGATTCTGGCACAATAAAATGTACCAGGCTTATCTTGCTTCTAAAAGCCCTGGCTCCATTTGAAGGATAGTGGTATTTAGAAGCAAAGTTTTGAAAAATGAGTGTACTCATTGCTATTGGAATGTGAACCTTCTAGGTCCTATAAATAGAGTCAAAGAATAGGCATATGTGTTTATGTGTACATGCATATACATATGTGCCTGCACAACATATCCAAGTTGTATTTACATTTTTCTTAGCTATCTATACATTTTTGAAAGCCATGGTTTTATAATAACTCTAATTTCAAAAGTACACAGTTCATTTTAGTTTCTCTTTTTTTATATTATATCTCCGTTCTTTAACAGTGAGAACCCTGTTCTCTCCCTTCATCTTTTTTAATGTCCTTACATCTGTTTATAATTAGTCACCCTTCATTTTGCTGCCACCATACGAACGCCCTCACATTGAGCATGCTCAGGCTCTGATAGCACCCAGGAGGGGGTGTTCTTTTCATCTCCCTAGATGCCAACAGGCCATGCCAGGCCTCTCTCTGTATGGATTTCCTCCTCATTTGGACTTTCACTAGGTTGTTTGCCTTTCCATTTAGTTACTTTTTACTAAGTAAATTTATAAGTCACACCATTCTAAGGTGGCATAATCCAAACTATGGCAGAGAATGCAATAGAAGAGTTATTAAAAGGCAACAAGGTATTAAATCCTCAGTATTTATTCTTTAGATTATCTTATCTGATATTGTAACATGGACATTGAACCCATGATTAATTCCCTTCTAATATAACTAAAGAACTGACCATTTTGTTACTACTCTGTTTCTATGGGTTATCCCAGTTTTAAAAACTGGATTGTTTAAAAATAATAACAACATCAAAAAGAGTAAGAATAGAGTTCAAGGAAGCATGAGCTGTAGTAGCACCAGCCTTGAGGATGCTCTTCTCCACTGGCCAGCTTTTCAGCGGGTATCGGGTGTTCAGAATCAGAGGGACTGGAGGGACAATGGAGAAGGGAAGAGAAACAGAGAATGAGAGGAGCAGAGAGGAAGGGAGGGCAGAGGAGTGTGGGGAGGAGGAGGTGTTCAGAGACGGGGAAAGGCAGTGAGCATTCGGAAAGGATGGGGAGAAAGAAGGATGGGCTGTGAAATAAAGGGGAGGTGTAAAGAGTGGAGCCCAACAGATATGAGGACAAATAAAGAGAAAGTAAGAAATACCTGGAACACAGAGGAATGACAGTGGCAACTGTGGGAGGTATAGAAACATAAAGGGCACAGAGAAGGGCAACCATGGAACAGGCAGAGAGAAAAAATGTCCCTGGACAAAGGAACATATTTTTTTCTTTTGTTTTTTTTTCTTTCTTTCCTTTTTTTTTTTGCATTACTTTAGCCCCATGTACTTTTACCATGTTTTGGGCATGTTTAAATTATCTAGAAAGACGAGATATTTTCAACAAGGGCTTAAGTGTTTTGCTGTGTATAACGTGTATATAATGGACAAACAAGTCCCAGTTTTTCACCATCTCATTTCTAGATGGTAAAGAGGTTTCTGGTGTATGACAGAGTAGTTAATAAAATTAGCACATTTTGTATACTTTGTGTTGAAATTCATGGGAAAGCCTGTCCTCTGTAAATGACTTTTGGATATGAATTTGTTCAGTCATCTCTAAACATTACATATGCCTGTACTTGTCCACTTGACTGCAAGTAGAGAGAAGAAAGTGAGAGGGAAAATTTCAAGGACAAAACAGTCATATTAGAAAGTATCTCAGATATAACCATTGCTACATGTGCAATTTTATTTACCAGTAATGTGTGCATGGTGGACAAGTTCTTGTATGAAATATTTAGTTCTTGTAGATGTTTAAATAAGTGCTTGATATATTTAAAAGTGGAAGTAATAGGATTAGATTTTTTATAAGTAACTTGTAAAAACTGGTAGGAAATACTGTGGATGGAGCCATTAAACCACAGTTACTATCTGTACTTGTTCATTGGGCTCAGGGAGGTAGGACGAAAGAAGTTGCAAAAGGTGTTTGGTTAGAGGTGCTAGAAAATTTCAACTTACCTATCACCCTCTGTGTTACGTGTATTTCACTTGATGTTCTGTATATTTTGTGTATATACTGCACAAAGGATGCTAAGTTTATAACATCTAGTTATAGATATTAAAGAGGTTGTCAATGTATGACAAAAGTAGAGTTAGTAAACTAACACATTTTGTGCACTTTGTGTTAAAATTCATAGAAGGGCAGTCTTCTGAAGGAGTATATATATATTTTTGATAATACTAGTACTTGGGTTTGTTTCTTAGTGTTATGTGTTACTCTTTAACTTACAGAATGATGAAAAGATGAATGAAGTAATGAATCTAGCCCATACTTTTCTGCAGAATTTCTGCAGAGGAAATCCACAGAATCAAATTCTTCTCCATAAACATCTGAATTTGTTTTTAACTCCTGGTGTAAGTATTTTAGTAACTTCTAATATTTACAGTAAAATGTGTATCAAATTAGTTTTAGTGGCAATAATGAATAGAATTTTATTAATGGCACTTCAGTTTTTCATTATGGAAATTCTCTCCCTATCTTTTTATTTCCTATCTTTTTATTTCCATTAAGAACATTTTTAAAATAACTTGAAAAATTACACAAATTTTACATGCAAATGACAATTTCATTTATATATATATAGTTTGTTAGAAAAAAGATATGGTACAACAAAGATCTAATTGACAATACTGTAAGATAAATATGGGTAACTTGAAGGAATAGTTAATTCTGGTGTTTTAAATGTGTTTAAGCAGATCTTAAGGAAGAGCTAACTTTGAATAATAGATAATTAAATTAATTTCAAGAACACTATTGCTGACATGTTGTACTTCATGGTAATAAGCTCCTGTCTCCAACTGAGTTCCTGTGTGAGCTGAATTTCCCTGAGTGGTTAATGATCTCATTGCATTGTGTAGAAGAGTTGCACAGAAAAATTCACTCTGACTTTGTATAAAATATAAAGCTGATCCCAAACAGGAAAATTAGTCTCAGTACTGTAGAATACAAAATTGATCTTGTCATTATTACCAAATGTGCTCCCCTGTTTAGCTCCTTGAAGCAGAAACCATGCGGCACATCTTCATGAACAATTACCATCTGTGCAATGAGATCAGCGAGCGAGTAGTGCAGCATTTTGTGCACTGTATTGAGACACATGGACGCCACGTGGAGTACCTGAGGTTTTTGCAAACAATTGTCAAAGCAGATGGTAAATATGTGAAGAAATGCCAGGATATGGTCATGACAGAGGTGTGTTCTTGGTTTGCATTTTATCAACTTTACAGAACAATGTGCTCAAACATGTATTTTCTGTTAATTTAGAGTTGCAAAAAAAAACAACACATAGTTTTGGAAAATTATTTCGTCATGACTATATATTTTGCTCTAGTCCAGTGAAGCAACACATTACAACTTAAGTTTGTGATTTCCTAAGAGCTTTTACTTTGGATTCATAATGGATTTGGGTATGTTAAATTACTAGAGTCTTATGATTTCATAAGATTATTTGAAATTAAAGTAGAAAATTTAGATTTTTGAGTTTTCAACAATACAACAAAGATTGAACTCTGGTTTTCTAGTATACCTTTATTGCTCTGTTTCTGAAAATTTGCAAAGACTTTTAAAGGAATCAGTTGATAAAAACTACTTGTCCATGCTTTATTATAGCAGGTGGACTCATGCTATTTAGAGTAACACGAAGCATCTAAGAAAACCGAAAGGATGAAGTACTTGGTTTATTTTGCCCTTTTTATCTTTATGTTTGGCACTGAGTGAGATTTACACACAGAATGAGTTACTCACTAGGAACCAACTGTGATACTTTGGGGAACTGGCAGCCTAAAGAGCCCATTTGGGTAAATCACCACTCTGTGACTACATGGTTCTCTAGTGGCCTGTCTGGATTAAGGCAGCTTCAAGCCATGGCTACCAAACAGTTATATTATAAATTTTGTTGGTTTGGGGACATTTTTGCAATTATATGCTTTCAGTGTTGGGATGGGAGATGTTTTCATATTGATTCAATGAGAGTCCCCACTGCCATTTGGAAATCTTAAAAGTGATTCAGTGAAAGCCATACATTTTAAAAGGTAAATTATTATTATTAAACATTGTAAAGAACATTCTAAATTTGTAAAACTTACCTTTTTAAAATCTACATTTACACTCACATTAGTTTTTCATTGCATTGAAATGTGTAGGAAGTAATTTGATTTGGATTCTGATCACCAAGAAAGGAGTTAGAATGAGAAAGCAGCAACCTTTAAGCTGTTTGTATGGCATGTATCAAATAAAGTGTTTCTGCGTATGAAGAAGTATTTTTAATATTATGTTAATATGTAATATATATTTGTGATGTATATGGGTTTTTTTAAAAAAATTGCCAATTTTTTTAAAAATTGCAATAAGCCCCAATGCACTGGCTTATCAATTTAAACATTATCAATTTAAATAAAATAAGTATATTAAAGTTATATATCCACTGTTTCCCAGTAAAAACACCTCATATTGGGGTTAGAAAATTGATACTGATACTAGACAATAAAACTTTATGGTGTTTAAGCAGTAAAATTGGTATCTGCTAGAATTCTTCACTAAAATTATATAACAAAATGTGAAAGAAACTTCATTTCCTAAAAGCCCCTGTTCATTTTCTTGTATCTCATTTTTTCAGTTGTCTTCTCATTATTTTTCCTACCTCTCTTTTCCCTCTGTTCTCTACTGTTACCTTCCCAATAAACATGGACTTTTTTAGATTTTTGTAGACTTATACTTGGCTCAATGTACTTGCCTACTTATTTAGTCTCTAATGAAGTGGTTGGGTATATAAGGTACTGTTTAGTAAAAATGAAGCTTAGGAGATATCTGGTGCTTTGGCAATGGACTCCTCTATCTGATGTGGAGGGAAATAATGTTATTCTTTCTCAGGTTTTCTTTCAGTGAGTAACTCATTGATGAATATCTTCTTATCATCTGTGTTGTTTGATTCTTCCCTCATCTGCTGCTTCTGTATCTCCCTGCCTCATTTTGATAGCTTTCACAACTGATCACTTGGTACATGATTGTAATCCTTTTACCATTCTACCTCAGCATAATGATACTTTTGCAGTGTTACCTATGTTTTTATAAAGAGATGCATCTGTTTGTAGATAGATCATGTCTTTGAAAATAACTGCAAGAATGAACGAACATTTGGACTGCTATGGAGATTCTCTTCATATCATTTCAGTTGATAAATGGGGGTGAAGATGTGCTGATCTTTTACAATGATAGAGCATCATTTCCAATCCTTCTCCATATGATGTGTTCCGAGAGAGACCGAGGGGATGAGAGTGGCCCCTTAGCCTACCACGTTACCCTTGTGGAGTTGCTGGCAGCATGCACAGAAGGGAAGAATGTCTATACTGAAATCAAGTGTAATTCCCTTCTGCCCTTGGACGACATAGTAAGGGTGGTGACCCATGATGACTGCATTCCAGAGGTAAGCCTGGCAAAAACTTAGTGGCTGTAGAGCTGTCATGAAGTTCTAAAGTATGTCTCTAAGTGCCAGAAGTCTCCCATAGTAATATTTATGAGATAGTATATTTAATTGAGGAATTGTATTTAGCTATATAATCTGGGAAATTTAAATAAGCATGAAAAGATCTTTTTTTAGTTATATAGGAAATTATGAGGGTAGATAAAACTTTTTAAAGGATGTCCCCCATTAGTTTACTGGAAACTTCTAAAAATGCCTCTTAAATTCTGATTGCCATGTTCAGAAGACTTTAATTGTAGCCTTTAGTATGTTTTTGAGCATAAACCAAGCACTTTAAAAATAATTCATGATTATTGATTGGAGAGGCTGGAATAGTGCTGCAGGACTCTAAGTTTACCTTGCTTTATGGAATAGATGCATTTCTTGAAAATATGCATAGGCAGTTTGCTTTATTCACACATCTTCCTTTCATCCTCTGTCTTAATTTGGTCTGATGATAGGGAAAACATTCCTTAGTAGAAGCTGGTTGTCTGCCAATAGGGTTCTATTAATGAGGCTTCCAGGAATATATATTGTAATAATTTCTTTCTTTTCTACTATTATGGTATATTACTATAAAATTTATAAATGTAAGATATACTGAAAATGATATAAAATCTAGCATTTTAAAACTCAGTAAATCTAAAAGGTGTTGGGGAGGTTCACTTTCCTATTTCTAAATAGTCTTCTGTACTGACAGACTTGAAAGAAAATATTTGAAAATTTTGTGAGATTGTGGACAACTCAATCTCAGGGTACTTCATGATTCAATTGGTTTGAAACAAGATGACAGAGAAAGTATTGTATAGTGAGGGAGTCCATGGGTTCCATCCTTATTTGAGGTCCTGATTTTGGCCTTTCTTCTTCCTACACGCAGCTCCTCTGGTGACAACACCCTTACCTGAGCCTTACATCTTCAGGGACAAGTGCCCTGACCTCCTTAGTAGAGACTATAATGTGTAATTTGTCATCTGAATTTCATTAATTAATTTATTTATCTTTAGCCCTCATACTCTTTTTCAAGATCATAAACTCCACAAGAGAAATAGCTAGGGCTATTTCTGTTCATCATTACATTGTCTGAGCTGGAGTGACACTCAATACATATGTTTTGAATGAATGACAAATGAATTAAAGGATGAGTCAGAGTCCTGGATCAATTTCTTCCTGGTGATGTCACTGACAAACAGATTACTTAACTTTCCAATTTTCAATTTCCACAATTTTAAGGTAAAATAATTATAATACATGCCTAATAGGATTATTGGAAGATTGAACTAATTAAGGTAATACGTACAAAATGCCTAAGGTATTTGGTCCCTTTTTCCTTTCTGTCTTTGCTTTATTCTCTTCTTGGCATACCTTTCCTCTACACAACTATAAATGATAGTTTCTTGAATTCAGATTTATCAGGATTCTAGTATACGAAAGGGGGGGAGGGAGAGAGAGAGAGAAGACAGACAGACACAAAGAAAGGGAGGAGGGGAAGGGAAAGAGGAAGGAAGAAGGGGAAGGAGAGAGAAAGAGAGGGAGCACCCCTGACTCCTAGAGTCTCCAAGATTGGCAGATAGGCTTGGTTTGCATGAAGTGCCCTTTCACATATCAATCCCTGGGCCTACAGACCCTAGTACCAGATCATGTGTTCTCCCCTGGCTTTGAGTGAGTTGTCTTAGCCAAAGGAAGGAAATGGGAATGCTTTCTGGATAAACATGCAGTAGTCTACTATAGTGACCAACAAATTTTAACCTTTCATTATTGGTATTTGAAAGTGACCAATAAAGAAATGTACTTTCTTTTGTATTTGAAACTTAAACAGGTTAAAATAGCTTATGTGAACTTTGTTAATCACTGTTACGTTGACACTGAAGTGGAAATGAAAGAAATCTACACAAGTAACCACATTTGGAAATTATTTGAGAACTTCTTGGTGGATATGGCAAGGGTAAGCTATACTTTCAATATTAAGTACTACTCATGTTTAGTAAGGTTGGCAATATATATTTTTACTAAACAATTAAATATCTGAAGATTGACAATTAAACTACCTTTTGATTCAGTCTGTTATATTCATGAAGTTATGAACGAGTTTCAAAAGACACAAAATACCTAATACAGCATATATAGCAATAGATAGTGTTAATTTTTTACCTCTACAAATGGTGATATTTGTTTGTTATTAAGCAGAATTTTTACATTGGGTTGAGTAGACATTTGGCAGGGGTCAGTTTGTTTTTGACTGTCACAGTGCATGCAGTTAACAAACAGATGGAGTGACCTCAAGGTGTCACTGCTCTCTGGCAGGTAGGTACTTGACCCAACTGCACAGACTTCGCATTACTCCTGGTTGCTCATTCAGCCTTCCTTGTGGGCATGCTCAAATAATTTGATCATGTGGTGTTATCACTCATGTGATATCACTGTATTCTGTTTTTTACTTTGAGTCCATTTCCTCTTGTTTTTGTTTTGTTTTGTTTTTTGGGGGCAGGGGTTAGAGAAGGACATATGTAGCTGGATGGCATTTTCTAGATACTGCTCAGGATGTTTTTGCTTTGTTATTACTAAGTGAATGAATGAATAAAAAAGGAAGGAGTGAAACTTCTTGATATCACTGAATTCTGTTTAGCATGTATTAGTCTTTTTTTTTCAAATGAATTATTATTATGTCCAGAGTCTATTATTATTATTATTTTTAAAGAAAGAGGGGACAGTGAGAGAGAGAGAGACAGAGAGAGAGAGATACAGAGAGAATTAGTTTTTATTGAGTTTTTCACATGGCCTTTGTTGCTCTGACACTTAGTTGTGTACATGGGTGCTAGGGTTTGAACCAGTGTACTTGTACGTGCTGGGCAAGCGCTGTAACCGTGAGCCACTGCTCCAGCCCCAGGGTCTATTTTTAAAATAAAATAAAATAAAATAAAATAAAATAAAATAAAATGAAAAACTTCTCTAGTTTTCCCTTAAAGTGATAGGACATGAAATGCAAATAAGGGTCTCACTGGCAAAAATACTGTACAGATAACTCTGTAGACGCGTTATGAATTATGGTGGCCTGTCCTGGTGCCTCTGGCCTGCCTGCATTCCTGAGTGCTGGTGGCTTTGCAGAGCCCTCATACAGATGTCTTTGGAGAAGAATTGGTGAAGTCCTTATTTCCACTGTCTTAAAGAATGGTTGCCAGCTGTTAGCTGTTAGCCCACTGCCTCCCTACAGCCCCTTCTGGAAGGAGGGACAACAGAGTAGATACCTGAAAAATGGACCTTGACCCTAGCACCATTAACTAATACAATGGACCATGTGCTTGTGCAGTTCAGGAATGCTTTCTACTTGGTCTTGGTTTCCAGGTGAAATGTGCTTATTGTACCTTTGGGTGGTAAAGCATGTGTGATCTCTGCTAGGTTAAAGTTCATGTGAAGTAGTGCAGTTCCTGTTTTACATCATTTCTGTGTGACTGGAAGCCACTATTATCTTTCTCAGTTAAATCAGACCCTGCAAAGAAACCATCCTGTTTTATATAAGATTTAACATGATACTCATATTTATTCCTATTGGCCTTGTGGGAAACTTCTGGGAAACTTGGGACCCAGCCAGTTGCAAGAGTCTTCAGAGTGCTTGAAGGATGACTTCTGTGCCAATGATGAGCTTTAAAATTGCACGTGCAGGAAGATGCTAAAAAGATCATAGAGTGGTTTGCAGAGTCGCACGCACAGCGCTGCCAACAAGGATGAGCTTGAGAAAGACCAAGAGTATATTCTAGTCATCATGAGTTAATATAATAAAAGGACTTTGTCTTTTAAACCACAGAAATCTGATGATAACTGCCATTGATTATGCCACCTTGAAGACACTTTTCCACTGATGCAGCCAGAAGACAAAAGTGTCTAGATTTATGTTCTTTTTTTTTTTTTAAAGTATGCCTATGGGACGGTTGCTTTTTGTTTGGTTGGTTTTCATTTTAGCTGTTTTGACTAAGCAAATAATTCATGTTATTTATTCTGTAAAATCTGTAAGGGAATTTCAAGACTTTCTAGGTCTATCCACTTTTCGTGTCTGGCCACAGTAGCTTAACTATACTGTAAAAGTACTTTCTCCTTGTTGACCTCCCATCCATATTTTAAAGCAGCAGCCCTCTAATCCATTCCCCAGAGTTGTAAAGAAATCACTCTTCTTGTTTCAGGGAAGGAAAAGGAAACCTGACTTTTTCGCATCTAGGATTTCTTTCTTCTCCTTTAGAAAGATTAGGGAGCTACTTTACACTTTCAGATTCAAATTGTGAGCAGGAATCAGTCTTGTAGGCAAATTTTCTGTTCAATAGGTTAGTAGTTCTCAAGCTTCAGGTAGCATCAGAATTACTTGGAGTCATTATTAAAACACAGTTTTCTTGGCCCTGACCTGAGAGTTTCTTTGCTTTTATTTATTTATTTTTGTGGTATAGGGTCTTGAATTCACGTCCTCATGCATGCCAGGCAAATGCTTTACCACTAAGCCACTTCCCCAGTCCAAGAGCATTTCTGATTTAGTACTGGGGAGACTTGGCATTTTTAAGTTCCAAGGTGATGCTTTATAGCTGCTGCTCCAAGGAACATACTTTGAGAATTGCTTGAATAGAGAATGGTGGCTAAGGGTAGGTATTTCACAGAAGTTGACTAGACCAAAGTTTATGTCCAGACTGGCTATGGTTATTTTTGGGCAAGGTACTTAACGGTCTCACCCCAAGTTTCCTTATTTATACAAAGAATACAATAATAGGGGCTGGAGTGGTGGCTCAGCGGTTACAGCACTTACCTGGATGCGCCAATAAGTGGGCTCAAACTCCAGCACCACATACACAAAAGTCTTGGAGCAACAAATACCACATGTAAAACTAAATAAAATAGATTTTCTTTCACTGTCCCTCTCTCTCTTAAAAAGAAAGAATATAATAATAACACATTCCTCATGGGGTTTCTGGGAAGATTCAGTGAAATAATACATGCGAAACTCATAGCACATATTGGTACCTTCTAGGACAGTTGGTAACTTCACCCATATCATTATCACCAGTATTCCAAAGGTATGTGTAGCCTAGATAATTCAAAAGGCTTCCCAGAGACCTATACCAAGTAATAATACTGAATATAACCAATGGGGAGATCATTCAACACAGACAAAAGCCAACAACTATACATGAAGCTGTATAGTAGTTGAACAGAAGTTGGCATGAGTTGTCACAGAGGGCAGAATCAAATTCAGGTGTTAAAGTGAAGTTACTAAATTCCACAACACTTTATTAACATCAGGGAGAGACGGTGAAAAGAAATGGCAGGAAAGGTATTTGATAAGATGGATGCTGTGGTCTTACCATGGCAACTTAGGGTGGGAAGAGATTAAAAGTCTTTGTTCAACTTTATGTCCAGTTTGAAATTTTCAGCACTACCTGAATATGTTTTTTAAGAAAGAGGTGACAGAGAGAGAGAGAGAGAATGAATCAACCTTTATTTAGTTTTTCATGTGACTTTTCATTCCTCCAACACTTCGTTGTGTACGTGGTGCTGGGGTTTGAACTCCTGTACTCGCACATGCCAGGCAAGCACCGTAACCAATGAGCCATCACTTCAGCCCCCTGAATATTTCTTTTAACAATAATCTTCCTGTTTCTGAGGCTTTTATTTTATTATTGCACAACTTAATTATTGATTCCTATTTCAGTCAAATTTAAATTAATTTATTGTGTGTGTGTGTGTGGTTTTTTTTGTTTGTTTGTTGTTTTTTTTTTTTTTTTGGTGATACTGGGGATCAAACCTAGGGCCTCATGCACGCTGGGCAAAAGACCTCTACCACTGGACTATATCCCCACCCTTTTTTATGATAATTTTGACCTTTTGACCTTGATATTGTTCCTGCAGTAATATAAAACAATTAGTTCAGCAAAGATGTAGCCTTTTATTAGAAGCAACAAATTCTCCTTGTCTTGGTCTGCTTTGAAATTATCAAATTGCATAAATTAAAGGAACTTAAGATCTGAGCTGGCTTTCTAATTTTGTCTGTGGGTTCCAGAGAGACAGTTTGCTAGGTGATTGTCCTAGCTTGCTATAGAATGGGAGTCCTTTCCCCCAACAGCTTCTCAAGTAATTCATATTTCCTTCATATCTTTCCATGAACTCCTGGTGTGTTTTCTGGGATCCATGTTTCCATATACTTTCGGGTTCCCTGTAGAGTGTCTGTCTTTTTATTTAAAGGATTGGCCTCTAGGTTGGAGCCAACTACTTCGTGCTGGGTCTGGCCAGCACAATTATATTTTAGGAGAAATTTGGAGAACAATTTTGTTTAAAAACAAATGGAACGTTGACACACAGCAGCTCTTACACTACCTTCTTCCTTTCTCCCCAAGGTTTTCTGGAGCCAGCACTGACAGGGGCTTTTCGTTTGCTCTTGACTAAAGCCCTCTGAAGAGTCACCTCTATCAGGACCTCTCATTTTCTTGTTTGCACCTCCTTGTCTTTTATCTTCTTAAGACCCATACAAGAACGTATTTCCTGAGAGATAGTTTTTAATAAACGGGTGCCAGATTATTTCACGTACTTACTCCATTCTGATTTCCTGACAGAGGCAGCATCCGTGGCCTGTAAATACTACAGATACAGGCAGGCTGCAAAAGCTATTAGACCCATGAAAAGTTGTTACACTGTCTTTCAGAGCATTTAATGACAGCCCACTTTGATCTATGTCCTAATGCAGCTAAAATTGGTGTTTATAGGGCAGGAATGCTTTTCTTTAGCTTCATAACTGATTGTGGTTGCAAAGTCAGGGGACTTGAGTCATTATTAGAAAGCACATGGAGGAAGGTGGACTATGATCAATGTCAGTCTCCGACTACATATATATTTTTGAAGATGTTCCATTTTCACCATCAATTTCAAGATCCTATAATACCAAGACTACTCTAAGTGATATACTGGCAGGATGAAATTAGACCAAGAAATAATTTAGGAGGCACACCTAACACAGTGTTGTATCATTGTCCCATCTGTCACTGCTTAACAAGACAAATCAGGGTATTTCATTTTCAGATAGATCACTTGAGCAATGGCTCACTCTCTTTACTTAACTTACCAAATAGATAAAAGTACGAGTAAATATAGATTTTCTATGTACTTTGGGACATACTTTTCCATTTCTTTCATTAGATAGAATTAAGAAGATTTTAATTTTCTTTACTTTCTGAAGTTGAATGAACCATTGGTAAGTCTCATTTTAAAGGGTTCTTTTTGTATGGCCTCATTAGCTAGCATTGCAGGGAAGTAGCAAAAGTATAAAGTATTCTATAGATTTTATTATTTGTATAGCACCTTTCCTCCAGTTGTAATTCTATTCATCCCCTTAACATTTGTGCTGAATTATAATGATGGTGTCCATCTGGGTTGAAGAGCTGAGTGCCTGTTGATGATTGATTGGTTATTCCCTGTCCTGTCTCTCATTACTTAACAATGACATTGCATCGCATTTTCTGCTCTTCAAATTCTTTGCAGTATTATTATTGTTGATCAGTTACTTCTTGAAACACTTCTTCACTGGGGCTCTTAAGATCAGTCCCATTCCTTTTTGCCTTCCACCTCAGTGACCACTCTGCAGTCTCTGGGCTCTTTCCCCTGCATCTTTCCAACTTCTAAATATTGGGATGTGCCTTGGACTTGATTCCTTCTCTGTTTACAATCATGTCCTTGCTGATCTCATCTATTCTCATAAGTTTAGTACTGGGTTGTTGAGGCTTAGACCCTTCTCCCAGTGTCCAGTCTTATATATCTGTCCATGACATCTCCATTTGTCTACCTGACATCAAACTCTTTATTCATTCCCATGCATTGCTGTAAAATAATTCTTTCTCAAGTCTTCAGCATTGCAGTAAATAGCAGTTCCATTCTCACTATAAGTACAGGTAAAACACCTTGGTGTCATCTGTAAATCTTTTTTTCTTACACCTTAAATTCAACATTTCAGCAGATTCTGCAGATTCTAATCTTAAAATGTCCCAAATTGGACTACTTTTGAACACTTCGATTATGACTACCCTGATCCAAGGTACCATTTTCTGTCATCTGGAGGAGAAGGATTAGGAAAAAGAGGAGGAAAAGGAAGATAAGGTAGTGGTTCAGGTCACTGCTTTGCTCAGATTCCTTCAGAGACTTTATGTCTTACCCGGAGTAAAACTCCTGCATTATTTGACCTTTACTCTGCTCACACACTGTTCCTTGGTTTTTATGTTGTCTCATTCTCCCCTCTGTTCCATCTCTCCTTGCTGGTCCTCCCAACATGCTCCCATCTCAGCACCTTTGCATTTTCCTATGATCCTTGACCACTCGATGTCTTTCTTCCTTCTTTTCTTTCAGGTCCCTCCTTATCAGGCACCCTTTCAGAGAGGCCTTAACTAACTGCCTACTATCCCCCTACACTTCTTACTGCCACCTGACATATCTTTATATATCTGTTTTTCTATTTCCAAAGAAACAAATGAAGGACAGTGATATTGTCTGTTTTGTTTACTGTTGTGCACCTCACCTAGAACAGTGTCCCACACAGAATAGGTACTCAGTAACTATGTGTAGAATGAATGAATGAATAAATTAATTAATTAATAAATGTCATCAGAAGTTAAATAGACTTAAAAAGTGGATTTAAGAGGGTGAAGCTGTGGCTCAGTGGTTTCTGCACTTGCCTTACACACGTGGGGACATGGGTTCGTACCTCAGTACCACATACACAAAGAAGTATCTGACCAATGAAAGCCACATGAAAAACTAAAAAAACAAAATTGATTATTCTTCTCTCTCTGCCTCTCACTGTCTCTCTCTCTTAAAAAAAAAGTGGATTTAAAAATAAAGTAGGTATAGTCTTTTTCTTTCTTTCTTTCTTTTTTTTAAGAAAGAGGGACGGTGAGAGAGAGAAACACTTTTTATTTCGTTTTTCATGTGGCTTTCATTGTTCCAAGACTTCGTTGTGTACGTGGTGCTGGGGTTTGAACTCGCAAACTTGCTCATGCCAGGCAAATGACGTAACCGCTGAGCCACTGCTCCAGATATAGCCTGGTATAGTCTTAATACAGAATTAAGTAGGCATGTCAGTGAAATAAAATAGCCAGAAAAAGACCTTTACATGTGTAAAAGATCTTAATATTTAATTTAAAAAACTACGCATTCATGAGAAGGGATTGGTCATTTCTAGGGATCAACAAACTCTTTGTAAAGAGCAAGATAATGAATATTTTAGTTTTGTAGGCCACCATCATTATAACTATTATAGCAATAATTACAGGATAAGGAGCCACATACAATGCATAATTGAGTGGATATGGTCAGATTTGACCCAAAGACTGTAGTTTACTTGTCTTTAGATTATTAAATTAATAATATAAACTACATTTGGTTAGTGATTTTTGTATATTCTGCTCACTGATGGATTCTGTGTAAAATATTCTTGGTATAGGCACTCAATAAAATTGTTGATTTTGAATTAAGTCAAAATGAGTTTTGAGAGCACTGGCTGTTTGAGGTGAAATGAACTTACATCATATGCTAACAATAAGCAAAATGGAAATTCGGGTGCAAAAATGGAAACTAAAAATGACTAGAAAAGTAGATGAATGTCTTTGGATGAGGAAGGTCTTTTTAAGCATAAAAGCAATGGATGAAATTGGCTAAGGAATATTGTAGACATTTCACTGTTTAAAGATTTAACAGTCAGGTACATAAATATATCCTAAGTAAAAATTTAAGAAAATCATCAAAATGGAAAAAAATTACTATATACTTTTAAAATATAATAACTATCATATAAGTAATTTATATACATTGTTAAGAGAAACATAATCTAATAAAAATGAGCAAAAACAGGAATTTGTGATCTATTTATTTTTGCCATTTTTGTTTATAGAAGAGTAAATGTAAATAGTTAATAGACCTCCGAAAAATGATCAACTGTTAATAATTTAAAAAAAAACACAAGGGTAAATAAGATCCAATTTCCAACCATCCAAATTGCAAGATTAATATATTATTAAATGTTGGCAATGGTTCAAGGGGTACATTTGTATACCCTGTAGATTAGATGAGATTTTATGCAGCCTTTCTACATAAAATTATATAAGCATTATATAATTTTGAATGTATCATGCAATTTACCTTCCAAGAATCCATCCTTAGGAAATAATTAAAAATGTTATCAAGGATTTATGATCAAAGAAGTTCAATGTACTTTTATAATAATCTAAAGTAACAAATATTTAAATTTTGAATAATAAAGAAGTGGTTAAATAAATTCTAATATAGCTACATGATAAATGTTAGCATCTATGTGACCATTTTTTGATGGCTTTCAATGTTACAAATGTTCATGATGAAGTGCTGAGTATAAAAAGGAAGGTACCAAATTAATTATTCACAAGAATTTCAATTATGTAAAATATATTTGGAAGAGGAAATATAGAAGGAAAAAACTTTCCAACATTAACCACAGTTTTGTCTAAATTATAGGATTTTGGATAATTTTTGTTTTCCATTTTATTTTTCTTTAGTTTTTCAGAGTTCCCAGAATTAATATATATTTAGAAGACTTTTTAAAAATAAGTTTAGTATCTAAGAGAACCAATTGAGTGTATGAGCATATGATTCACATACAAAGTAGATACAGAAAGTCAACATTTGGGAAAGTTTTGGCTTCACAAGCAAAGGAATGCAAATTAAAATAAGTATGAGATATTACCTTAGATGTTTAGAGGAGCATTTCTACTCTCCTAGAGGAAGAGGATTTATATTCTCTGGTGTATATGATCCAGGCGTGCTACTAACTAAAGCGCCCCTGCCCTGTACAGTACCCACTTGCCACATGTGGTTTATCGAAATTTAAATTTTAACTACAGTCAGTTACTTGCAATTTAAAAGGTCAGTTCCTCAGTTGCACCAGTCACATTTCAGGTGTTCAGTCAATACAAGTATGTAGGGGCTGTTAGGGACATGCCCTGCCCCCCAGATAATAGTTGCCTTTGATTAACCTTGAAGTTTCACAAAAACAAGTTTTATGGCCCATACCTGTTTTTGGGAGTGTTTTTCAGAAGTGCAGGTGCTTCCCTTCTTGCTAAGGACTAAGTTGACTGAATCAAGCTGATTGGAATCTCTTATTTCAGCTCAATAAGTATTCTGGTGATGGCTGAGGGGTGAGTGCCTTGTGAGTACTCTGCCCAGCTGCCCCTGCATCCAAATGCTTTCTTCATTTCCTACAGAAGCCCCAGCATCTATCTAGAGCTGTCCGCGGCAAGGGGCTTCTGATTGGATATCACAGACAGATTTCCGTCATCGTAGAAAGTGCTGCTATAGCATCTCCTGATTTATTTAGCATAGCCTGTCATCTTTGGGAGGGTAGCAATAACTTTCAAAGCAGAAGAGAAAAAGGACATTGTATACTGAGGGGAGAAATTCAGACCTAGTTGTGTCTGGAAATTTCACTTAATATTTTCCTGTTCATGCAATGAATAATTTTAGAATGCCTGTTGTGTGTGGAAGTTGCTGCGTGTGCAGTGGTAAGCAAGACAGATCGGTTCCTGGCATCCAGGCATGCGTATGCTAATAGTGAAGACACTTTATTAATTGCTCTTTCTCCAGAAACTTTTCATTTTCCTCTTTTAGTTCTTCATTAAAATGAGATGTTATGCAAGAAATTTAAATAAACAGTAATGCTTGATGTACTCACCCCTCCTGCAACATTCTCTGTACCGCTTGCCGCATCTCTCTTTTTTCTTTGCAGTCTATTATTTTCTTTATTTTTATTACCACTTCACTTGTTCTACATTAATTTGTCTATTGTGTGCCTTTTTGATTAAAATAAGGACTATAGGGGCTGGAGCGGTGGATCAGCGGTTACAGTGTTTGCCTGGCATGCTCGAAGATGCTGGTTTGAACCCCAGCACCACGTACACAATGATGTCTCAGAGCAACGAGAGCCATGTGAAAGGCTAAATAAAATTGATTCTCTTTCTCTCTCTCTCACTCTCCCTCTTACTCTCTCATTCTCCTTCTCTCTTTAAAAAAATAAAATAAAATAAAATAAGGACTTTAATAGATTAGGGACTTTTTGTTTGGTTGGATATTCTAATTCCTAATCCAATATTTAGCTTTAATTTAAACATTTGATGCTGTATGATACCTCATGAAATTTAACAAATGTACAGTAAAATTCATCTGGAAATAGAAGAGGACACATATTTCAAAAGGTAGATTTTTTTTTCCAGGAAAAGATAATGATGGTGGCCACTTTTTTTTTTTCCAAATTGGAATCACATTACAAACTGAGAATCCTGTATTCTTATGTAGTTGAATTAAAATATTTAAAAAAATCCTTGGCATATACCAAAAATTTAGGTAGCAATTTAAGTAATTAGTGACACACTATAAAAGAAACCTCAAGCAATCTAAGAACAAGACAAGAAATTACTATTTAATAAATGTTTGGAGGGCAAGTATCAGTATTGAGAAAAATTAATAGAATCTGTATGCCAGGTTACTTACAATAGCAAATTTCAGATAGTTTAAAGAGTTAAAAAATAAAATAAAAATGTATAGACTGTAATTTACTTTTGCAGAAGGGAGGTTTTGTCTTCTTTGTATTAAATAAATAATTTTGATAAAAATAAGTAGTAGTGCCTGAACATTAAAAATTAGTTTATACAGTGAAAGATGCAAATATTCCAAGAGTCAGAATGCACAATCTGAAGAGCTTATAAAAGGTATATTAAACTGATATATAATGTGGAGTCATTATTCAGGATTTTGGAAAGTGGTTTAGAGGGTTGGAATTGTTTGTACAGGACAGAAAACAGAAGTGAAATGATTACATAAAAATACCCAGCCTTGTTAATAACAATGTATGAAATACAAAATAAAAAAAACTTTTAGGTATCATTAAATTGAGAAACTAATTATAGTTTTTTAGGTATAGCATTCAGTCCAGTAGGAAACACGGGGCACACTGCAAGAGGTGGGGGTAGGGCTGAGGAACCAGAAAGTTAGGAGAGCACCAGGAACTGAGAACAAGGCAAGGCTGTGGCCACCTGTGTGCCAGGAGAGGCGACGGGCAGCACAGTGTTCCTGTCTGTGGAGAGACTGCAGACCTGGAAGACAGCCTCCAGCGGGAGGTGGGGCCCCAGAAGCCTCAGCAGGAGAGGGAGGTGGGGATGCAAGCAGAGGTGGGATTGGTACCTGACCGCTGCCTCTTCTGCTCTGCGATGTCCTGTCAGTGCTCTGCAGTCAGGAAACCTAACCAGAGCCTGAAAGCAAGAGCTAGTGGTGGTAATGCAGTGTCATCCTGTGTATCCATGATTGCTGAGAGCGTTATAAATTCATTTAGAGGATCGGCCCAGCAAGTAGTATAAAACTGTCTCTGCACCCTCATCTGACTCTTGGATGAAATATACCCGAACATCCAAAAGTAAAATGGGTAATCTTACATAATTCTTTGTAATAGCTTAAATAAACAAATAAATAAGCAAATAGAAGAAATCCCATA
>PVKS010031869.1:9027-23167 GCA_004027875.1 Aplodontia rufa
ATATGGAGTTACGATTGAGGGGGAAACATTATCAAACATTCAAGAACAAATGTATATATACTTAGCTATCCAGGGCTAATGCCATGTCATGGATGCCCACCAGCTGGGATTCCCCATGTTGCTGTTTCAGAAGAACCCCTGAGTTAAATGGATATCTCGTGGAGGTCAGAGATCTCCTCCTGAGATGATTCCCCCATATTCCCACCCTCCAGTCTCCTAGGAGTTCTTCCGACACCCTCCCCCAACCCTATGCCCCACCCTACACCTCCAGGTATCCTAGGGAGTCATCTCCCTGTTGCATTGAGAATCTTTCAATTTGAAGTTATTATTAGCTTAGCCGTCTAACATACTGCTTCCCCATGTATTCTAGCTTCCACAGATGAGAGAAACCATTTGGCCCATGAGTCTCTGAGATTGGGATACTTCACTTAGCATAATTCTCTCCATCTCCATCCATTTGATTTCAAAAGCCACAATATCGTCTTCTCTAATGCCATGTCTGGTCTTTTGATGGACCTCCATACCGATTTCCATAGCGATTTTCAGATTTACAATTCCAGATTGCTCCTTTTTCTCCACATCCTCTCCAGCGTTTACTATTGTTTGTTTTCTTGATGGCTGCCATTCTGACTGGAGTGAGATGAAATCTCAGGGTAGTTTTTATTTGCACTTCCCTAATTGCTAATGATATTGAACATTTTTCATATATTTGTTGGTCATTTGTATTTCTTTTGAGAAATGTGTGTTTAATTCATTTGCTATTTGTTTGTTTTTTGAGCTCTTTATGTAGTCTAGATATTAACCCTCTCTGAAGAGTAGCCCAGATTTTCTCCTGTTCTCTAGGTTCACTCTTCACATTCCTGATTGTTTCTTTTGCGGTGCAGAAGCTTTTTGATTTGATGCCACCCCATTTCTTAACTCTTGGCCTTATTTTCTGAGTTTTAGAGGTTATTGAGAAAGTCGTGGCCTGTGCCTCTGTGCTGGAGTGTTGACCCTATGCTTTCTTCTAGGAGTTGCATAGCTTCTGGTCTAATTCTCAGGTCTTTTATGCATTTTGAGTTGAAAAATTTTTTTTAAGAGAAAGACCACTTTAATAGCACCTCCTTAGGTGTGGGTGATGTGGGGGCAATTCTGGTTTAAGAACAAATGCATATCATATTGTTACTTTATATGCATTTATGATGCATATAACTCCTTAATTTTTTTTTAGAAAGAGGGTACAGTAAGAGAGAGAGAAAGAGAGAAGCAATTTTCATTTAGTTTTTCATGTGACTTTCATTCCTTGGACACTCATTGTGCACGTGGTGCTGGGGTTCAAACTCACACTTGCGCAAGGCAAGCGCCGTAACCACTGAGCCACCGCTCCAGCCCTTAATAAAAAAATTTAAAAAATAAAATTAACTTAAAGTAGCACTTCCTTAGTCAGTCTAGCATGTGGCCCGCCTTTCTGTAGATAAAATCACACATGGGTGTGTGTGTGTGTGTGTGTGTGTGTGTACGTACACATACAGTTTTTAAACAGATGTGGAGTCACATTGTATTCACAGATTTCCAAACCTGAACTGGAGCTTTGTGAAGGCAGGAATATGTGAGTTTGTGGTCTTTGTATAAACAGTCCTTTAAAATCTTCAAAGGGAAGAGAGGGATTGACAGTGACCGAGTACTGGTGCCTGAGATCACACAGGGAGCGCTGGATGGAATCGGCACCTTGTGGCTGTACTCAGGAACAGTTGCTCATGATGCGTCCCACTTCATATACCCTGTGGGCTACTTTGTGGTATGTCTTTGCTTTCAGACCTCTTGGCGTCTCTTTCCGCCCCTGCAGGTGTGTTTTGTGTACAGAAGCTCAGCCTGCTGTTGACATGTGCTAGCAATGGGCCTCCTTCACTGGCATTTTGGGTCATTCTCCCAGATGAGGAGCTGAGTCTTTCCTTTCTGCCGGACAGTGTCCAGGGTAGTGGCCCTTTGAAAGAGCTTCCAGGCCACAGGTGTGTGTGTGTGTTGTTGTTGTTGTTGTTTACCTGTACACATCACCAAAATCTATTGTGGTCCGGTTCCCTCCCCTGCATAACCCTTGAGTTGATTTCTGAACAAGGTTAGAAGTAAGGGTCTAGTTTCATTCTTCTACATAGGGATAACCATTTGTTTAAAAAGGCTGTCTTTTCTCCAGTATATGTTTCCGGCACCTCTGTGAAGGATTAGATGATTGTAGATGTGTGGGTTTGTCACTGTGTCTTCTATTCTGTACCATTTTGGTCTATGTGTTTTTATGCCAGTACCATGCACATTTTGTTACTATAACTATAGTATAATTCAGCTTGCCTTAAAATGATAATACTAGAATCTAAAGGAAAAAAAATACCAAATGTGCAAGAATCAATGAAGTCAAAAGTTGGTTCTTGTAATTAAGTAAATAAATAAACAAACCTAGCAAGACTGATCAAGGAAAAATAAGATGGAAGAACAGCTATTCGGTATAAAGGATTAAAAACAAGATGTTACTAGATTCTTTTTTTTTTTTTTTAAGAGAGAGGGACAGTGAGAGAGACAGATAAAGAGAGAAACAACTTTATTTAGTTTTTCACATGGCCTTAGTTGCTCCAACACTTAGTTGTGTACGTGGTGCTGGGGTTTGAACCCGGGTCCTCGTGCTTGCCAGGCAAGCGCCAAAACCACTGAGCCACTGCTCCAGCCCCATTACTAGATTCTTAAAAAGATACTGTGAATATGCTAAAAATTGAAAAGGCAAGTTTCCTATACCTAACAAAACTGACAGAAGAAGAAAATGGGAAAATCAAAATAGCCTTATATCCATTCAAGGAATTGAATGTATGAATTAAAAAACAAAACAAAATCTTCTTATAAAGGAAAATCTAGCCAAACATGGTGGTGCATGCCTGTAATCCCAGCAACTTGGGAGTTCTGGGCCAGCCTCAGTAACTAAACAGTGGCCCTAAGCAACTTAGTAAGACCTTGCCTCAAAATAAAAAATGAGGGGCTGGAGAGGTGGCTCAGTGGTAGAGCACTTGCCTGGCATGTACAAGGACCCAGGTCCAAACCCCAGTACCACATACACAATCAAGTGACAGAAAACCAAACCAGATGAAAATAAAATGGATTCTCTTTTGCTCACACACTCACTCTCTCTCTTCTCTCTAAAAAAAAAAATAAAAAGAGCTGGGGATGTACCTCAATTGTAAAGTGTCCCCATGTACAATCTCTAGTATAATATACATATACATATATAATATAAATAAAGGAACCTCAAGGCCTAAATAATTTCTTTCTTCTACCTCCACAGTCCTTTTTTTTTTTTCATTTTGAAACAGGGTCTCACTAAATTGCTTAAGCTATCCTTGAACTTGTAATCCTCCTACTTCAGTAGCTGAGGTTACAAGTGGGCATCACCACGCCCAGGTCAAATTTTATTTTACTGTAAATACATGCACACATATGCTTACATTTTTATATATGGAAAAATAAAATCTAACATCTGTATTTTTCCTTTGAAATTTCTCACCATTTCTGGGTTAATACTCCATAGTTCTAAGGTCCCTGTCATGTCAGTGTCCTTGACAGAGGCATAGTGACCGGTCACTAACTCCCTGTCGCTCCTCAGCAGTCGTGGTTGAGCTGGCCGTGAGCTGGACAGCCAGTGGAAACCAGGAGGACAAACACCGTCCCTGCCTGATGAAAGATTTGAGTTCGTGGGAAGGTAGACATGGATGTCCCCTTAACAGCTAACCAGGTGGATGGGGACATAAATAACAAGTTTGGATAGGAAGGAAGACCCTGAGTAGGCTGTGTTGTTGGGGGTACATCTCTCAGTCACGGTTCAGACTGGGAACTGTCAGGAATTAGACTTTCCTCAAATGTGGGAGGAGCTGGGAAAGTGTCCCCTGGCCAAGGGGACAGAGAATCAGAGGTGGAGCACTCACCAGCTCTCCTGAAGCCCTGGTGCAGGTGCTCACAAGGTATCGGAGAAGCAAGTCCAGACACCGGAGTGGGATTTGGTGGGGGATCCCACAGAGAAGTCTTTGGGAACAGTTGCCTCTGACTGTCGGTCGGCAGGGCAAGCATTAAGAAAGCCCGGTGCGTGTGGAGCAGAGGAGACGGAGGGTGAGCTGGAGCTGCTAGCCCTGTGCACCGTGTGTCCGAGCGTGACAGCCTCCCAAGAACCTTGGCTGCTGCTCGCCTGCCACCCCAGACTCGAACAAGATCCTCTGTCCACCACCCCAACCTGGAAGCACCCAGGCAAGGGGATTCAGGAAAACTGTTCTCAACTTACTTACCAGCTTGTCACGCACCGGTCAGCCCTGGGGATGTGAGGAAAGGTCTCTTGGTTGCTTATAAGTGAAACATGGGAGGTAGACGGGACCAAACCTCACATTTGCTTGCTTGCTTTTTGGACAGGATTTGCCTTGGCCTTTTTTGTTTTGTTTTGGTTTGGTTTTGGTTCTGGGGATTGAACCCAGCAGCGCTCTACCACTGAGCTACATTCCCCAGCCCTTTTTTTTTTTTCTTTTTTTTAGAGAATTATTTGTTTTTCATCTGGCTTTTTGTTTCTCTGACACTCAGTTGTGTATGTGGTGCTGGGTTGTTGTTTATTTTTTTTGAGACAGGGTCTAAGTCGCCCATGCTGACCTCGAACTTGCATTCCTGCCTCGGCCTCCCAAGTCACTGGATTTACAGGTGGGCACCCCCATGTCCTACTTGGCTCTTGTTGGCAACTCATCATGAATACCATGGTACACACCATTCCTCATGTTCTGTCCTCGAGGCCCTCTCACTAATCTCCTTTGAAGCCATCTTCCGCAAAAGTTAGGTGGCCCTGCCCTCTACTTCTGCAAACACAAGGCCCTCGCAGATCTTAAACTGATAAAGCCTGAGAAGGCTATCATTGTGTGTATCTTTTAGGTTGGATGGAGGCAACATCCGTGGTTAAAAACAGGAGTAAAATCGTTCTGAGAACTGTGAAACTGCCATCCTTTCTCTAAATGACTTAGTCCAACAGACATTGGTTGTAATCGCTGGCCCTTCAGTAGGAGGCTGTGAGCACTGAGGGCTTCACTTCAGTCAAGTAAGGAACCTCCCCTTAGGAGCACTTTCCTGGGCCAGGCTTTGTGAGACCACTGGACATGCAGTTTCCTGACCCTTTCATCACTGACCCTTTCTTGCTCTGAAAAATTGAGACCTGCCTGAGGTCAGACAGCTAATAAGTGGCAGGCCTAAGATACAAACCCAGATGAGAAATTCAGAAGCATTGGATACAGTGGTGCACACTTGTAATCCCAGCAACTGTGGGGAGGCTGAGGCAGGAGGAATGTGAGTGCAAAGCCAGCCTCAGAAATGTAGCAAGGCCCTAAGCAACTTAGTGAGACCCTGTCTCAAAATAAAATGGGACGTGGCTCCAGTGGTCAAGTGCTCTTGCGTTCAATCCCTGGTACAAAAAAAAAAGGAAAGAAAAAAAATTCAGAAGGAGTTAAAAGGGACACCTGGAGGCTGGAAAATGCCCCAAGGTAAGTGACTCTAGGGGGAACAACTGCTAATGTGTCATAGGGCATGATTGGGGATCAGGGTGTCGCCCACTGTACTTGGGTCACTGGAGGTAGCACTGTCTTTCCTCCTCCCTCCCATTCCTTTCTGCTCTTCCCTCCCTCCCTGCTCTTTTTCCATCCATCCCTCCTTCCCTCCTCTCCCAGATTTTCTTCCTGTCTTGCATGTGTATGTGACCTGCCTTCCACACACTCTCTCTGTAATAGAATGTTCCATCTATGCAGCCTCCTCCTATGAGAAAATTCTGGCACATGAATGGAGGCTGTGCAGACACCAACCATGGTCCTGTCCTCCAGGAGTTTCTCCTCCTCTTTCAGTGTCAGTGTAGGAAGCAGCTTCCCCAATGCCAGGAATTGTCTCTGCAGCTTCAGGAATTGTTCCGCTTCGTGCAGCAAACATGGGGTCCACCCTGTCACTCAGACAGTGGCACAGCACTAATGCAGACACTCAGCTGTGTGGTGCCCCCCTGTTCTTTCCCCAGACCCTATGTCCATCTTGAGGTGGTGTTTGGGGCTTGGCTCCTGGGACCTGCCTGTACTGAGGGTGTGCCAGATCTTGTGGCCAAGACCTGCCCCCAGGAGTGGAGAGCAGAGAAGGCAGGGAGCCTTGTGCAAGCCCAGGTGGAACTGCCTCGCTGTCCTCCAGGACTGGCCTCTGGCTGCTGCAGGACAAGGACAGAACAACTGTTCTCCTGACAAGTGGGTGCCTGGGGAGATGCTTTGTGATTCCATCCCCTCCTCTGGTTATCTCCACGGATGTTGGAATCAAGGCTGGCCTGAGCCAGGTTCTCCGCCCCACCTGCAGGAGGGCACTTCTTGTCCTCCCCCTGCTGGGTCCCGGGCATCAGGCTCCCCCACTCCTTAGAGCTGCCCGTACATCCTGGTTGATGGTTGTGTGTGTGTGTGTCTCTCTCTCCAGGGGCAGGTGTGGATTAATGGCTATAACCTTGGCCGCTATTGGCCAGCACGGGGCCCTCAGATGACGTTGTTTGTGCCACGGCACATCCTGACAACCTCAGCCCCAAACAACATCACTGTGCTGGAACTGGAGCATGCACCCTGTAGCAGCTGTGACCTGAAGCCATGTACCGTGGAGCTGGTGGACAAGCCGGTTATCGATGGACCTACAGCCTCCAGAGACCCCTTCCCACACCTGCTCACTAGTGGCTGAACTGTCAATGATGACTGTGACCCTCTGGGTTCTAACCCTGCACAGACCTCGGATCTCCTTGTCATGCCGACACTCTTGGGAGAGTTAGATTAGAGAACGAATTTTGGGTGTGTTTCACCTGAGTTTTCCCTGCAGCCCTGCTGTGTCCAACCCTCACCCGAAGGGGGCCACCCTGGATGTGCGCAGGGAGGTAGCAGCACAGAGATACACAGACAAATCTGCAGAGTTGGAGTGGAAGCTTTATAAGTGTTCCTGATTTTGATTTTAATTTTGATTAAGAATCATGTTGTCTCTTTGCTAAATAAAATTTGTACTGAAATCTGATGATCCTGTTTTTAATGTTGAGCAGGTATTAAACTGTGTGGTTTGACTTAAATCACAACTAGACTTGAGTGGGCTGAAGAAGCCACTTCACTAGCTTGAGGTTCAAATAGTCCGTGTTTGATCTAGTGGACTGCTGCTTTTCCAATCTTTATTTGACTTGCTTTTGAATTTCTGTGATATCTACTAGGTAACCTATAAATATAGCTCCAGACAGTTATGCAAACAACCTAAATTATCAGCAGTTCCTCGGAGCACATGGTATGGTCCTTCTGGATAGTATGATAGCTTTTGGGGTTTTTTTGTTTGTGTTTTTTGTTTGTTTGTTTTTTCTGTACCAGGGATTGAACCCAGAGATGCTTAATACTGAGCAACATCCACAGCCCTTTTTACATTTTATTTTGAGAAACAGGGTCTCGCTAAGTTGCTTAGGGCCTCATGAAATTTCTGAGGCTGCCTTTGAACTTGCAGTCCTCCTGCCTCAGCCTCCTGAGTTGCTGGGATTACAGGTGTGCTCCACCTCACCTGGAAGTATTTACCTATTATAATAGTCATGCAGGTATATGTTTTTGTTTTGCTTTTTTAAAGACTGGAGAGATAATCGATTTTATTTAGTTTTTCATCTGGTTTTCATTGTTCTGACAGGTAGTTGAATATGTGGCGCTTGGGTCTGAACTTGGGTCCTCACGCATGCCAGGTAAGTACGATACTACTGAGCCACCACTCCAACCCTATATCTATGTTTGTTTGTTTGTTTGTTTGTTTTGAGGGGGGCCAAAGAGAGAGAGAATCAAATTTTTTTTAGTTTTTCCTGTGGCCTTCATTGCTCCGAGACTTGGTTGTGTACTTGGTGCTGGGGTTCAAACTCGCGTACTCGCGCATGCCAGGCAAGCACCGCAACCACTGAGCCACTGCTCCAGCCCCTCATATCTGTTTTTAATAAGTTTTTGAATTGCATATAGACACAAGACCTTTATTTTTATGCAGTGCTGAGGATCAAACCCAACACCTCACACGTACTAGGCAAGCACTTTACCACTGAGCTAGGAGCCCAGCCCCTCTATTGCTATGAAAACGTTTTTCTTAGCATGTCCAGAGATCGCATTCTGTGTGCTCAGTCGTAAGCGCTGCACGTAGGTGCACACTCACCATAGCCCTGCACGTGTGTCTAGACGGGTCTGCACGGTGCGTCAGCTGTGTGTGTGCAGGTGTGTGGGACCTTGTGTTGCGTGTGTGCCGGCTCGATGTGGGCAGAAGCCCTCAGGCGTTGAGTATTGGCTGTATGCCACGCATGATTCTGAGCAGACCCTAATTAACCTACTGTCGGAAGATGCTGAGAAATGTGCTGACATCTTCCTGATGTTCAGATCACACTGCTCTAAGTGGCAGAGCCAGAGCTGGAACCTAGTTAGCCTGGCTCTGGTGCCAGGCTCATACTGCATATGTAGAATAGTAATCCCCAACTGTGCCGCATTGGAAAGGTTTGGAATCACATCAACAAATGTCGATATGGTTTTATCTGGGTGGTAGACATTTGGGAGTGACTCGCCTTGTTTTTGGTACCAGGGATTGAACCCAGGGCTGCTTAATCACTGAACTAGATCCCCAGCACTTTTTATACTCTAAGACAAGGTCTCGCTAAGTTGCTGAGGCTGTTCTTGAACTTGTGATCCTCCTGCCTCAGCCTCCTGAGCCACTGGGATTAAAGGCATGTACCACCGTGCCCAGTTTACAGTTTTGAACTATTAGGAATAACGCTGATGTGGACATTCGTGTTCAGTTCTTTGTGTGATCATATACTTAGCTTTTTAAGAAACTGCCAATCAAACTCAGAACATCTTTTTTTTTCCCCCCAAAGAGGAACAGTGACAGAATCAATTTTATTTAGTTTTTCATGTGGCTTTCGTTGCTCCAACACGTGGTTATGTACGTGGTGCTGGGGTTCGAACCCGCATCTTCACACATGCCAGGCAAGCACTGTAACTGCTGAGCCACTGCTCCAGCCCTTCAGAACATCTATTTTAGGGCAAATTCAGCAGTGAGGAAGAGGCATCGGTACCTTTACCATGACCTGTGTGCGGTCCCGTCTGTCTCCCCCTTCCCTTCTCTACCTCAGGCTGTGCATTGTGTTTTTTTCTTCCTCTGTTCTTTGTCAATCTGCCCATCTTTTGTTTCTCAGTAAATCTAGTTTATTCAGAATGAAAATTATTTAGCACTAATCAGAGGTTGGGTTTTTTTCATTGTTTTCCCCAACAAGCAGCGTGTCTTAAGTCAAATGACACAAATAGGAAATGATCTTGTGTGGTCTTTGTTTCTCCCCTTTATGAAAAGAAAAAAAGTCATTTTCTGAAATCTCTTTTTAGTCAGTGAGAAGGATCTGTCTGCTGTGGTTCACACGTGGCTGGTGTGGACCAGTCCCTCATGTGAAGTCGTATCGGTATCCAGGCGGTGGGACCAGTCAGCTTTAAGCCTGGTCGCTGTTCCTGGTCTGACTGATCACGGCCCCCTAAGCCGTCCCTTGTCCTTCTGGTTGTCTGCCCAGTGAGGACTCTGAACCACTTCCACACCAGACCCTTGCTCTGCCAGCATCCTGAGGGTCTGCCCCACATGTGAGAAAGCCTTGCATTGAGCTGAAGTTCCCAAACTCCAAAACCAGCAGCATTGTCTCGTACAGTGAAACAGGACAGGCTTTGGAGACAGAAACCGGGTTCATGTTCTCACTCTGTTACCATCGGCCCAATCAAAGCTTCCTTTCCTCTTTAAATGAGCTCTGTGGGGTTTCTCTGTGACAGAGGACTTGCCTAGCATACGTGAGGACCTGGGTTCAAACCCCAGCAACACACACACGTCATCACTTCATTACATCATTATAAAAGTGCCTTGCATGGCACCTGCTGTGTAGCAGGTGCTTATTAAAAGGTTGGCTTGATTCTTTTTTGGTACCAGGGATTGAACCCAGAGGTGCTTGACCTCTGAGCCACATCCCCAGCCCATCTTTTATTTTTTAATTTTGAGACAGAATCCCACTAAGTTGCTAGAGTCTCACTAAGTTACTGAGGCTGGCTTTGAACCTGCAATCCTCCTGCCTCAGCCTTCCAAGCTGCTATGGTTGGATTCTTTCTGTCATATTCCTCCACCACAGCAGGGAAGCAATCATCTGGAAGCCTGAGGGATGCTGATGGGGGTCAGGGGTGGTGAAATGACACCCCCAGGGCACGCCATCCTTTCCCCATATCCCTTTGTGATCTGTTCAACAGGTTGGTGCTTCTCCTCACCAGCCTCTGTGCAGCTGAGGATACAGAGGGGACGGTGACAATCTGATATGAAACATGACATGGACCACAGAAGGGGTTAAGGTGCATCTCCAAGGCCCTCCAGCAATGACCTGAGATGGCTGGTGGCAGCATGAGCCTACAGGAAAGACTCCAGCTGCAGGGACTGGCCTTCAAAGCCCTCCACTTCCTTAAAGCCTCTGTCCACGGGTTCTCAAAAGCAAGGTATGTTCCAGAGGGAGCTTCCAGAGGACAAGCATTCCAAAAGAAGTGAGTGGAAACTGTGTGGTTGTTAAAGACCTAGACTCGGGGGCTGGAGCTGTTGCTCAGTGGTTAGAGCACTTGCATGGCACGCGCAAGGACCTGGGTTCAAACCCCAGCACCACATACACAAGTGTCGGGGAAATAAAGGCCAGATGAAAAACTAAAATTGATCACTCTTTCTCTCTCTCTCTCTCTCTCCAAAAAACAAACAAAAAAGACCTAGACTCAGAAGTCACACTGTGTTGCCAAGTGCAATGGTCCATGCCTATAATCCCAGTGACTCAGGAGGCTGAGGCCAGAGGATCACAAGTTCAAAACCAGTCTCAGCAATTTAGTGAGGCCTAAGCAACTTAGCAAGATCCTGTCTCAGAATAAAAAATGGGCTGGGAATGTTGCTCAGTGGTTAAGCACCCTGGATTCAATCCCTGGTCTGGTATCCCCACTCCCACCCCCACCTAAAAAAGAAAAAGAGTCTTACCATGTCAGTTCCACCATGTTGCTCTGGTCAGAGCTGCTCCAACACACCCAGGTTCAGTGGGAGGGGACATAAGTCTGGATGAGAGCAGTGACAGATTGTGACTTTTTTTTTTTTTTTTTTTTTTTTTTAAAGAGAGGGACAGTGAGAGAAGGGGGTAGGGAGGGAGGGAAAAAGAATCAGTGTTACTTAGTTTTCGTTACTCTAACACTTCGTTCTGTGCATGGTGCTGGGGTTCAAACCCGTGTCCCTGCACATGTGAGGCAAGCACTATAGCCACTGAGCTACTGCTCCAGTGGCCATTTTGAATAAAACGTCACATGTGCACATGGTGCTCTGTTGTAGAACAGTCCATTTTGTGTGTTTCTGTCCTTTGCACAGAAAGTGTCTAAAGACCCAGTGAGCGTGAATTGGGTCCTGTTCACCCTTGGCCCTATTCTCCTCGTGGGCCACCGCAGGTTCCTTTAGCCTGTGCTAATGAAATGGAGTCCTTGGGCTCCCTACGGGTTGCCTGGCCCTGGCGGGGCTCCCAGGGAGCAGTTGCTCTGAGCTCGGGCCAGGAATGCATCTTGAGGACCACACCAGCCCTGGAGTAGGACGCGCGAGCTGGTGGGCGCTCAGTCTGGTTTCTTTGTTTCTTATCTTTGGTGACATCATTTTACTCAGATTTCTCAGGATGTGGTCTAGTCTGTCCAGTTTACTTCAGCTTTGCTTTAATTTTTACAAAACAACAGGATATTTTTTTCCAGGTGCCTTGGCACCTGTCTTCTTTTTCATGGTCTTTAAAGTCATAAAGTGTCCCAAGAAGTGACAGTGACAGTGGGGAATCCCCAGGGTTTTAGGTCTTGTAGTTAATGTGCTCCCCAGCATTTAATTATTAGGGTTTTTTTTTCATTTGTCAAATAGGTGTTCATTCAATACTTTTTTTTTTTTTTTTTTTTTGGTACTGGGGATTGAATCCAGGGGCACTTTAGTACTGAGTTACACCCACACTCCTTTTTTTCTTTTTTAAGAGAGAGAGAGAGAGAAAGAATCTACTCTGTTTATTCTTTCTTTCATCTGATTTTTGTTTGCCTGACATTCAGTTGTATATGTGGTGCTGGGGCTTGAATCCAGATCCTTGTGCATGCCAGGCAAGTGCTCCAACCACTGAGTCACCACTCCAGCCACCCCCCAACCCCAGTCCTTTTTTATTTTTATTTTGAGACAGAATTTTGCTCAGTTGCTGAGGCTAGCCTCGAACTTGCAGTCCTCCTGTCTCAGCCTCCCAAGTCACTGGGAATATAGGTGTGCACCACCGTGCCCTGCTCAATACTTATTCTGAGCAGAACACAGTTCTTGCCCCTCAGGGAGGACCCAGGTTTGTAAATGGATGATGCAGTATTGCGAGGGGCAGACAATGACAGGGACAAGAACGGGGTGCCATGCACCCCGCTGGATTCATTCTTGGACTTGATGTGCAGTGGGGTGGTCAGGGTAAGATCCTGGAGTTGAGTAAGGTAGAGAATAAGAGAAGGGGAAAAGATGGAAGTGAGGAGGTAGGAATTGATTCAGTAAAAGAAACAGCATCTACAAAGACGCAGGATCTAGAGAGACCATGGAAATTCCAGAAGTGGATGACATGGCCAGGTGCAGTGGTGCAAGCCTGTAATCCCAGTGACTCAGGAGGCTGAGGCAGGAGGATCACAAGTTCAAGGCCAGCCTCAGCAACTTACTGAGACTTCGTCTCAAATAAAAATTAAAAAGGGCTGGGGATGTGGCTCTGTGGAAGAATGCCGGAGCATTTAATCACCAATACCAACTCCCCCCAAAAAAATGGTAAAGTGGAGACAATTAGTAAAGGGAAGTAGTGGTATTTGTGTCCCAATAGTCAAAGCTATAAAAACTAAAAACTCTAAGTGAGGTGGAAGCAGTGCACACAACCATACTCCCAGTGACTTGGGAGGCTGAGGCTGAGGATGGCAAGTTCAAAGCCAGCCTCAACAGTTTAGCAAGGCCCTCAGCAACTAAACAAGACACTGTCTCAAAATAAAAAATAATAATAAAACAGGATGGGGATGTGCCTCAATGGTTTAAGCACTGCTAGGTTCACTCCCTGGAACCAAAAATATAAAAATAAAAAGGCCTGAGGCTGTAACTCAGTGGTAAAACATTGGTTTTTACTGGTTCAATCCCCAGCACCCACTAAAAAAGCAGGGGAAGAAATGGAAGAAAGAAAAATGTATTGATGATATTGGTGACATGTGGTTCAATCTGGCTATACTCTGCGGTGAACAGAGAAGAGGCTGGGAAGTTATAACATCTTAAAAAACTATTTTCACATACATGTTGTCCTCTGTAGTTTCTAGGTTCTTGCTTAGTAATCATATAACATTTGAAAAGTGATTCTAATGTTTTCTTTTACATACAGTATCTCTCTTTTTTTAAGAGAGAGGGACAGTGAGAGAGAGAAAAAGAGAGAATCAGTTTTATTTAGTTTTTCATGTGGCTTTTGTTGCTCCAACACTTCATTGTGTGCGTGGTGCTGGGGTTTGAACTCGTGTCCTCATGCATGCCAGGCAAGTGCCATAACCACTGAGCCACCGCTCCAGCCCCTCTCTTAATGTTTATAAGATTTTGAAGAAATAGGGAAAGAGCAAAGTGAGGAGTAGGAAGTTTGTGATTTATATAAAAGTGGGGGGCTAAAACTCGGACCCAGACCTCTTGTCACCAAATCCCAAACTCCTTCCCATGTGCACATTGCCTTGGTTGGCTGAGGTGCTAGGAAAGATTTTTTTTCATTCCATTTGATGAAGCTCGGAACAGAAGAATAGGATTTCAGCCAAGCCTGGCCCGGCAGTCAGGCTGTGTCATTATGTGTGACTCTCATGAGTGGGGAGCCTATAGGCAAGGGACATCACTGGCCAGGAAGTGGGGTGTCCTCCTCGCAGGAAGGTGGCTTGCTTGCAAGGTTGGGCGTCCTACTGTCCTAGAGTCCCCCTCTCCCCTGCTTTCATGTGCTGACATTCAGCACAGTCCTCAGGAACTTAGCTGAAAAGTTCTGAGCAGCAAGTTTCTCTGGAAAGAGTGGGCAGAGAAAAGT
>PVKS010031870.1:0-23051 GCA_004027875.1 Aplodontia rufa
TGGAGGTGGGGACTAGACCCTGGACAATGAGAAAGTTGGTCTAGAAACATGAGTTAAATCCAGATAAGATGTAATGCTTTACAATCTAATACTTTTTTTAGAGTTATAATGGGAAGGGGAAGGGAGGGATAAGGGAGGGTAATTGGGGGGGGCACTCCTGGGGATAATTGCAATATCCAGAATATATACACATTTTATATTATTTTGTTAAAATATTGTAAGGTTGCTCAAAAAAAAAAAAGAATCAACAAGAAAAAGAGCTGGCTCTTTGAAAAACTAAATAAAATTTACCAAACTCTGGACAGTCTCATGAAAAGAAGGAGGGAATTGAAGCAAATTAACAAAATCACTTCTGAAAAGGAAATGATAAACACTGACCACACAGAAATCCAGCAGATTATCAGAACCTATTTTGAAAAACCATGAGACACTAAATCAGATGATCTGGAAGACCTGGACAAATTTCTAGACCCATAACATTCCCAGGTTGACCCAGGATGATATTGAAAGCCTAAACAACTCAATAATAGGCACTGAAATCAATGCATTAATTAAAAGCCTTTCAAAGAAGAAAAGCCCAGGACCTGATGGATTCCCCCCTGAATTTTATATCACACTTATGAGGAGAAGACTACACCTTTCCTTATTAAGTTTTTCCAAGAAATTGAAAAGGAGAGAACTCTCTCAAATGCTTTTTATAAGGCAACAATAGCCCTGATACCAAAATTGAATCAAGATACATCAAAAACAGGAAATTACAGACTAATATCCCTGATGAGCATGGATGCAAAAATCCTTAATAAAGTTCTATCAGAACCCATTCAAAAACACCTTAAGAAGATAATTCTTCATGATCACATGGGCTTCATTCCAAGTATGCAAGGATGATTCAAAATACACAAATCAATAAATATGATTCATTACTTAAACAGAATTAATGACAAAAATATATGATCATATCAATTGATGCAGAAAAGGCTTTCAATAAAATTCAGCACCCATTTATGATTGAGACTGTGGAGAAGGTAATGATCAAAGGAACATATCTTAACAAAGTAAAGTGCAAATATGACAAATGAAATCTAGTATAATACTAAATGTAGAAAAGCTGAAAGCATTTCCACTAAACTCAGGAACAAGACAAGGCTGCTCATTTTCACCACTTTCATTCAATATACAAGTCAAGACCCTAACTGGAGCAATCAGGCAAGAGAAGGAAATCAAAGGGTTAAGAGCAGGAAAAGACAAAATCAAACTATCTCTTTTTGCTGATGACATGATCCTGGAAGATCATGGAAGATCTTATCTGGAAGATCCAAAACGTTCTACCAGAAAACTGCTTGAGCTTATAAGAGGATTGGGCAAAGTGGCAGGCTAAAAGACTACAAGACCAACACCCATAAATCAATAACTTTCCTATATGCTAATAATAATAGGGCAGAAAAATAAATCAGGAAATTGGCCCCATTTACAATATCCTCAAAAATATATCTCTATATATAAAGAGAGAGAGAAAGAGAGAGAGAGTGAGAGAGTCATTTATATCTATTTTGGGGGAAATACAGAAGAGTCAAGAGACTGGAGTTTGGGTATGTGGGGTAATTCTAAATTAGGATCAGAGGCATATTATATTGTTACTACATATGCACTTATGATTGTACATAGAACTCCTCAATAAAATTTTAAAAAGTAATTTAAAAAAGTAAGTAATTGCATGGAAAATAAATTATACTTCATTAAAATGATATACATCTGCTCTTTGAAGGAAACCATTAAAGAACTGGAAAAGTGGGGCTGGAATAGTGGCTCAGTGGTTGCAGCACTTTCCTGGCATGGGGAAGGATGCAGGTTCAAACCCCAGCACCATGTACACAATGAAGTGTCATAGAAATGACAGCCACATGAAAAATTAATAAAGTTGATTCTCTCTCTCTCTTTCTGTCTCACTGTGCCTCTTGTCCTCTTAAGGAAAAAAAATAATTGGAAAAATGATGCCCTTTCTGATAATTTTTTTCTCTTTCTCTATATACATAAATAACGTTTACAACTCAATAACGAAAAATCAAATGAGCAGGTAAAATTGGACCAAAAGCATTTTAGAAGATTATTAATGCATAAAAATATAGGAATGACTAATACGCGTAGTAAAAGTTCCTCAATATTACTATCAGGAAAATGCAAACTTGAACCACTATGAGGTGCTTCTAACCATCCACTGGAAGAAGTAAAAGGAGTAGCAACACCAGGTGTCGGTACAGAAGCAGAATATGTGGAGTTTAGGATTATAAAGTGACACAAAAAATTTAAAACAATTGAGCATCTTCTCTTACAGTAAAACATATAATCAGACTTTTTTATTTTTAGACACTTATGTGAAAGAAATTTTCTCACAAGCTTACCTACATGAATATTTTCAGTGGCTTTATTTATAATAACCTAACCTAGAAACAACCCAAATATTCATGAAACTATGAATATTCCATAACATGTTTACAATAAATAATGTTTAGTAACAAAAGGGAACAAACTACATGGTAAATCTCAAAAGCACTGGGTTCACTGGAAAAAACCAGACATTCAAGAGAGCATACTTATACTCCATTTTATGAAATTCTAGAACAAGGGCAAAATGAATCTAAAATGACACATCAGTACTCGCCTCTGGCCAGGAATAGAAGGGAGTGAAGTGCTGAGGGGAAGAGAGGAATTTTTCAGGAGAGAAGTAAATGTTCTGTATTTTGATTGGGTGCTTATATGGGTGTATATGTTTTCAATGTTCTTTGAATAGTTTTCTAAAATAAAGGACATCTTGATAAATTTGATTTTAAACGTTTTAAAGGAAGGAGAATACTATGAAGGAAATAGAGGAAAAAATTATCAGAAACATAGTGTATAAGTTTCCAGATTTTTAGTAGGTGTTCAATTAGTAATTTAAATCCAATTGATTGCAGAAGATATGTGAAATATCCTTAGCACAGTGCTTAGTACTTAGAAGGCGCTTAATAATTGTTTACAGAGCAAAAGCCTGCGTAGTTCCACTAATCCCTAACGTACGTTAATTCGTGTTTGTCCCAAGTGCATAGACACCGTACTTGAGAAAAAGAAATCTAGAAAGGTTCAATATGCCTCTCCTTCAAGGAGACATCTCTCTTGCTCTGAAGCCAGGGCTGGGCACAGGGACCTGTTGGAAACATACAAGCAGGTCCTGAAGCAGCAAATGAGGCTACTAGCCTCAAAGAAAACAAAAATAGGTAACCAATAAGGTAAGCTGTATGGGACACTGAAGAACAAGAGCCTTCTTAACACAAAGAAACGTCCTGAAAGACAGCCCAGAATACAATCAACCAGCCCAAAAGGCAGAGATCAGCCATCTGAACCCCAGACAGCAAGGAGGCAGGGGGTGGATTCATTTAGAGCCACCTTTCCTTCAAAGCTCTGTGTGCTTCTGAGCTGTCCTGCCAGACCCTGGAGGTGCCTTCTAAAGCGTCCTCCTCAGTGCCTGTTTAAAAGAAGAGAACATAAAGACCCAAGAGAAAAGACTGACCCATGGTGCATAGGCTTGGAGTCAGAATTGAGTCAGAATTATCCCCAGATTACCTAAATCCACATTTCTTCCCATGCCCAAAGAACCTAAGTGGGGAAAAAACAACGCAACACAACAACAAGAAACCAGACTTTCCAAATGAAGCCAGTGAACCCAGGTTTGTCACCAGACCGGACAGTGGCATCTGCTTGTTTTGTGAAATGAGAGCCAAAGGCTTTCAGAGGGAGGTGCGGGGCCTCTGAAAATACCACTTTCTTACTGGCTAAGCGGATGCAGAGTCGGGTATTTGGGGAAACATTCTTTTGGCTTTTCTCTGCCGTGAATTGAATTGTGGCTTCCTTTGAAGAATGAGGGCTTGAGTTTCCCTGGCATATATAAAAAAGTCCTCAAGGGATGTCAGCCAGCCTTTGCCCACCCGCACTGTCACAGTGACACTTTTCTCAACAGAGGTGGTGTCTCCTGGTGCTCAGGAGTGAAGCTGGAGCTGGCCGGAGCTGCCTTTGGGTTGACACCAGCTGCAGCTGTGGTTTTGGGGTCTCAGTGCACTCCAGTTACTGCATGGCATTCTGTTCACCTGTGGCCACAGGTGTCATCTGGCTGTTTGTGATCTGTTGTTGTAACTAAAACCCAATTCTTGTACTTTACTACAAACATCACACTTTTATAAACTTCAAAGTACACACTTCCTCATACACCTTAACACATCTAATGAGTGAGAAATGGCTGAAGACTTTCTCAGGCCTTGTAGGAAATTAATTTTATTTCAATGGAGTAAGCAAGATTACCTATTCTTGAAACTGTTTAAATATTATCATATCTTAATTTTAAAAATTATTTTTTATAATCCCCTTTTTCCTATCAGCCAAAAATTGTCTATATCCATGTCAAATTCCCAACCACTCTTTCATTGTGTCTCTGTCCTGTGTCATTTGCTTAGTTGAGCTGAGAGCCCATTTCTGTTTTAATGGCAAGAGGAGGTGAATACAAAGCCTAATAAGTGTATGCCCTCCTCTGTATGATTTGTGGCCACAAGTGTCATTGAGCTGTTTATTGTGTGTTATTGTAACTAAAACCCAATTCTTATATTTTACTATAAACATTGTGTATTTATAAACTTCAAGGAAAACACTTCCTTGTTCACCTTGACGCAGCTAGTTGAAGATATATGGCTGGAAACCTTCTCAGGACTTGCAGGGGAATGGTTTATTGCTGTGTGACATCTACATGGCAGACCGACTACGCGTAGTCTAAAATGGCCTTGTCCTTCACTTCTGCTGTTCTCTGGTCACCTGGATTCCTGCCAGCATTTTAATGGCACTCAGCCATAGTTTCCCCCAAACACAACCTGTCTACAGAGGAAGGCACATGGAAAGGTGACTTTGCGATCAGACACAGGTTCTTCTGACTCTCTTCTTCAACCTTTCTGGCCTCTGAGTTGACCATTAATTACTAGGGAAACTCTTTGAGGCTCATGTGATTTTAGGATTTTTGGCGTTCTTCACTACATTGCTTCTTGTTTGGGATCTCTCTGTCCCGATAGCTGCTTCCTTCCCCCTCTTACCTTATTACTCACAATATAGGGGAGAAGAATAAGGAAAGTGTTTTTCCTTCTAGAAATACTTCTGGTTTCCTATGCTAAACTGATTAATTTCCTGACCCATGGATAGCCTTGTATGTCAGGGAATGGCAGCCTAACACAGGTGCAAAAATGTTGTGTCGCATCTTGGGGGAAATAATTCATCCCTCTCGTAGATCTCACTGAGAAGATTGCCCAAGTGATCTTATGTAGGAAAAAGAATTTTGTTTAGTTTCAATAAAAAAAATGGTTATTGCTATATTAGATGACAGCATAAAGCATCATGGTAACGTAAAAAAAGCCATAGATTATGAATCACAAGATGTTTGAGAAAAGTTGGGAAGATGATCCCTAGAGTATGAGCAAAAGAAGAAAACCAAAATTCTCACTGCTTATTGAACATTTGTTATAAAATTGGCATTTATTGTGTGCGTTTATAAATTATAGACAATGCAAGAACAAATTTATTTATTTACTTTTTATGCCATTGTGATATCACCTAATCCATCTTGGAGATAAAAAAATTCTCTTTGAATAAATGAATGAAAGGAAGTAAAACTTTTATTTTTCAGACTAGGAAATTAGACTTAAAGATTGTTAGCATTGGGTTATGAGGTGTTCCTCCTAAAGCGTATCTATTAGGCCATGCAGGAATGCTCAGAGGTGAAGCGATCAGATTTTGAGAGTGATAACCACATCAGTGGACTGATCCATTCAGTGGAATAATAATTTGAGTGGACCACTGTGGTAACTGTAGGCAGGTGGGGCATAGCTGGAGGACCTGGGTCACTGGGGGCATGCTCTAGACTATCTTATCAGTGCCTCCTTTCCTTATTGCCATAAGATGAATAGCTTTCCTCCACCACACCCTTCCACCATGATGTTCTGCCTCACCTCAGGCTCAGAGCAGCAGACAGAACCTCTGAGACCATGAAACTCCTCTGGGTTGTTCTTGCTGGGTCTTTTTGTCATAGCAATGAAAAGCTGACCAACACGACTGTTGGTTTATTTGCTCCAATCCATGCAACCACTTTGGAGAAATGGTTAGAATCGACTAATGGATGATATCCTTGATATCAATGCATCCTCTTCCCTACGTCACAGACTTTTTAGTCAATTAGTAGATAATTCTTTGGATGTATCCTAGTTGAAGGGAAGTTTGGTAGAACTGAATTATAGTATAAAAGTAGCATTAGCCATTGTTATGTTTTTAAAAGTAAATCAAGCAGCTGTGAAGAGAACTGTAGTGGGGTGCATGTGAGAAGAGTCCAAGGTGCCACACTGTCCTCTAAGCAGGGAACCACACAGTCATGGGCTAGGCTGATTATGTTATAGCTGGAGGAAAATGTCCAGCTTTGAGATGAGCTGAAGACCTGATGATGCACTCTATGTGGGGAAGAAGGAGAGACAGAAATTGAATATTATTTTAGGATTTTGGCTTCAAATACTGAATGGGTGGTGATAGCATCTCTGAGCTCTGGAAATATGAGGGAGGAACAATTTTTCAGGGTGGGGATAAATATTTTTTGTTCAGAATATGTAATTTTAAACATGTATGCTAGGTAAGCAGGTTGAGCTATGAAATGGGTGCTGGGTGTATGAACCTGGACTGCTGAAAAGGGCTGTGGGAGATATGCATTTGTGTGTGTATGTGTGTGTGTGTGCACGCACATGCACATGTTTGTGAGTGTCTGTAGTATGTAAAGCCCCAGGTCCTTGATTGTAAAGTTCCCTTCCACAAAATGGTGCATGGTAGTCAGACAACCACAAGACCTGGCAAGAACACTATGGTGTCCTCAAAGCAACTTGGGCTGCTGATTGCTTCCTAGGTTTGGCAAAAAACATGAAAGCCAAGCAATCTTCACTGAAAATTCCCTCTAGCACAGCATTAGATTAAAAGAATAGAGTAGACTCCACTGCTGATTTAGAAAAACCAAGAGTAGACTTAACCACTACAAGGCTTAAAGAAATTACAATGAACTTTTGGATCAGTCAAAACATAATAACATTATCAAAGGATTTGATATGTGCTGGATATGATGACATTTTTTTCCTCCTATTCCAGAAAATACAACTAAAATCAATATACCACACCCTGGAGACAGAATGTACTGAAGTTTTCAGGATCCAAGGATTCCATTCCCCTTGGGAGAACTGACTATATCACAGTGCCAAGATTCACCCTGCTTTGGTCTCCTCTTGTATACTGGATTTCTTCATAGCTGGAATAGATCCTTTCTTTGCCATCTCTCCAGGCTATGAAGTCTCTGGAGCATCATATAGACTCATTCATTGTGAGGTGGTGAATGAAGAGGGTACATGAGACATTTTGTATTTAAATATCTAACAGGAAAATATGATGCAAAATCAGAAATAATTCTATGAAATTCTATTGCTGTGAAGAGCATTGAGTCCTTATATTTGTGGCTTTTAAGAAATGCTGATATTTCTTTTCCTGCCATCAGTGCTTGCCTCATTTCCTTTTCTAGGACAAAGGTACACACACACACACACACACACACACACACACAAAATGGAAATTATCAAGGTATTTGGTTTCTTCAAACTTAATTCCATGGAGCTATGAGCTGTGTCCTCATGCAAACCATTCAGATCAAGTCAGCTACTAGCTGTAAGTACATCTACTCAGACCTCTTCTGCCCATAGAGCCCAAGAATTTAAGAAATTCCCTCCATATCCAGGGTTTGTCTTCCTTTATTCCCATTGTGATTGACACATGATTCAAGAGAAATTCCAAATCACGCATTTTCAATTTTACGGAAGATAATTCTCTGCACATATAAACGAGGTCACATTACTATAGTTTTAAATAAATAATTTCAAAAATTACAAGAAAAAATTTTAAGGGATCCATGTCTCCAGCTTAATAGATAAAATGATATATTTAATTTATTATTTGGTTTGTTGTATGTGTATTTACTTCTGTGCCTACCCCCTGCAGTATAATGCAAACTTCCTAGGAACAGAGAACTATCAGGAACCTTTATGATCTGTACAATAGATTTGTCTTCTATCAAATACACAGGACCTAGCCGAGTGCCTGCAACTTAAATGATACATAGCAAATAATTGTTTAACATATGAATTACCTGCAGTCTTCACATTATTAAAACTTGAGTAGAATTATTCTTTCTTTTTAGAGGACCCAACTGAGTTTCCAAAAGGTCACATCTCTAAATTAGTGAAATGGGGATATGTAGCTGGCAAGCCACACTACCTAATCATCACAATGAAAACTTCCTGAAGATGGAATAATTGCAATTGTTTATACGTCTGGACTATTTTTCCTCCCACCATGACTGGCCATAGTAGCTCTATTTACAGGGGAAAAAGCGGCTTAATTTTTTAGTATGCAACATTACAAGGAGTAGACAGAAAATTCAAGCAATAGGCACATGGTGACATATATAAAAATAATGTATTAAAACAAGAAATATTATAAGAAAAACCAGAACACAGTCAGAGTACTTATGATAAATGATTATAGATCCCTCACCAGCAGAAGAACATATGATTTCCTGGAATTTATAGCTAGTTCCTCTTGAGTCTCCATGCTATTTCTAAGGAGAGATCCTAGTCATACATTCTTGTATTTTAGTCATAGACAAGAATAACTTTTAAAAAGACAGTGTAAGATTCCTAACGGAGGCCTTTCTGGAAAGCAAAATGGGACGACATCTTCCATTCAGGTTCATCATGACTTCTTCCACAGCACTGTGCAGAAGACAGGATCCTTATTAAGTGTGCACTCTGGGATCTGTGGACCCTTTGCTCTCTGCTTTTAGAAACATCCCTTTCTGGAGTTCTTCTAGGGGAAACCACAACAGGGGGAACCCAAGCTGGGCATCCATGATGTGGCAAAAGCCCTGGATAACTAAGTATATATACAATGGTTCTTGAATGTTTGATAATGTTTCCCCCTCAATTGTATCTCTACATCCATCTAATAAAAAAAAGAAACACCCCTTTCTGGTGCCTCAGTCATTGCATCTGGAGAAGCCAACAAGACAGAAAAGCATTTGCTGACTATGAAGAAACCATATTGCAGAAACCAGATCTATGCCTAATAAGCACCTAAAACTTGAAAAAATTGAAAGCAGATTTTGTATGAAGGAGCAGCTGATGATGCTAAAGAGGGAACTTCCTTGGGAAGAATAGACCAACTTTCTCTGGTGACTGTGTAGTCTAAAGCCAAGATGCAGAGGGTATGTTTTATCTTTATTTACTCTCAGAAGATAGGCTGGCATAATTGTTCAAAATTATTAAGAAATGTTGATAGGACTGAGAGGACAGGGTTTTACCATGTAGCCAGTCTCCAGAAACATTAAAGCTTTCTGGTCTTTTGGGTCCACAGATCTTTAATTTTGTGATTTACATTCAATGCAGTTGGTGAAAAAGCTTTTACTAAGTTCAAAAATGATATCAGCTCTGGTGCACCTTAAAATTAATTCAAAGTGCTGACTAAGGGCGTTTCTATTCTCCCTTTCTCTGTTCCATACAAAAACATCAGTGTCCAGATCTCAGCATAGATGCTGTGGGCAGGAAAAGGGGTGGGAAGGCTTTTATTTGCTAGGATGAGATTGGAAACTGCACATTTCTTTCCCTACTGGCAGACAGGAAGAACACAATGGGAACTCATTAACAGCAACAGGCCATCTCCTGGACACAATGGGTCCCCAGGAAACACACATGGTCAGGATGCAGCGTGGACATTAACTGTGAAAGAAATAATTTAGAGGAACTGGGCACTTAAAGAAACTTCACTTTTATGGATGTGAATGTTCAGTTGCTTCTCTGTGAATCCAGATATGAATGACTTTTTAATTGCTAGAAATCACTGTTGAGTTCTAGGTGGACTTTTCTCATCAATCACAAGTAATACAAAGTCTTTTGCACAATGCATATATGTAGCTAATAAATAATTACAAGTGTCCATGATATACAGTTGCAAGATACTGCAAAAGATATTTGAACAAGCTCTACTGCATGCCTTCACAAAAACGTAAATGTTTAATCCTATTGTCAACATATATGAAGAATAACAAGTGATGATAGGAAGGGAGGAGAAAGGGATATATGTTGGAACCGAGATAAAGCAAGTACATTCCAAGCATTTATAAGTGTATCACTATATATACTATAGTCATGTATATTAAAATGACACTGTACTTGGGGTTTTTGTGAAAAAATATGGGACCCATAATAAAGACAAGGGATTGGGGGACAGGAGTAGGGAAGTAGAAGGGTGAGGGGGAGTGGGGCTATTGACCAAATTTTATTGCTATATTGTGTGCATCTAGGAATATGTGACAACAAATCCTATCATCATGTACAACTAAAATGCACTAATAAAAATTTTTAAAAAGAGGCATTAAAGAGTCTATTAAGAAAGGCAACAAATAAGGAGACTGGTTGCTTACTTTTGCAATATGGGCTATATGATAGTGCCTGAACTGAAGGAGAGGCATTGTGGATGGAAATGAGTGGTCAAATTAACAGAACCCACATATGGAGGAAGAAGAAGAAAGATGATTCAATACTGGCAATGGTACTTTTGGCTTAGGCACTGCAGAGGGTGAGAAAGATGGTAGGGACAGTATGTCATTCAATGAGGCAGGAAAGAAGAGGAAGGGAAAGTTTTGATTTGGCTGCAAAAGTAGCTAGTCCAGTTAGCCAGATTTTATGGTTTGCCTTTAATCCATGCACCATCATTTGAAAATAGAGAAATTGCCTACATGTGGTATGTGCTTCAATAATTCTTACAAAATTGGTCTTCCTCGTCTAATATTCGACATTAAATTTGCATTTGGAAGGGGGAGAAATGGTGGAAAGAAACAAACAAGCTTGAATATTCAAATTGTGAAGCATCACATTAGATCTTGCAAGCTCCAGGATCTTAGGATTTTACCATGATAAACCCCTAGGGAGGCATAGTATCCCTATATTAAAGATGATATCCAGACAGAATTACCCTCTAGTCTCAGGTCATGTAATGTGCTGGCTTTTGAGGGCTACAGCATGAAAGAGTAATGAGACCTGTGGCATTTTGTTCCAGAGGGAAGACTTTGAACAAACGAGATCAAATTCCAGGTGGTAGGTGGAGAATAGCAGAAGGCGGACATAGCTAACGATTAGAGTCAGGCTATCAGGGAAACGAGGCAGCAAGGATGATTGCCGTCTGCTGGCTACTGATGAAGAAACTTTCTTCATGGGATGGAAGATGAAGCTGTTCTTTAAATCCAGCTGTAGTACTCCAGTCCTCACATCCCAGCTTCTTTACATGTTTATTATATATGAGGGGACATGGGGAAAACATCACGAGGTACATAGTTTTACTCATTTACGCATGAGGAAACCGAGGCACAGAAAGCAAGGATAATTTTCCAAAGTTACCTATTTTTGAGGTGTTGGAACCAGAATTTTTTCAAGTGTATTTGCCTTACAAGAAAAGTTTCTCAGTCTCAACATTATTAACATTTGGGTTCAGATAATTTTTTGTCAAGACCATAAAGTATATTGTAGGATATCCTTGAACTCCACCCATTGGATGCCAGTAGTACCCTCTTCCCCAAAGCATACTAAGCAAAAGCACTTGTGAAACCTCCACTGCAGGGGGAACTGTCCCCCATTTAGCACCACTGCCTTACCAGGAATTATCCTATTCTATCTGAGCCCAGTTGTCAGCTATTCAGTTGTACATAACTTTAAACCTCTGTACAGTTCGTACTCCTCCTGATGAATTCCTGTCTATTTACTGAAAGTTTCCTTTAGCTGCCTCTTAAATGCAAATTATTTTAACTCATTCTTCAAGCAAGTAGGAAGCCCTCCACTTTATACTAAAGGGAAATATGAAGGGAAGATCTTCCATAGCTTGATGCTGCTGCTGCTACCACCACTGTTGGTAAGATTGCTGATCACTTTTCCTACTGCATTTTTGTTCTAATACAGGTATGACCAGACATGACTTAACTTTACAGTCACATGCTAATTTAACATGCTAATTCTACAGTAAAAGCAGACTTCCAACATCACATGAGTTCAATGGAAATGCGGTAGATCTGGGCTTGGCTGTGCAGTTGCAGACTCTGGCACACCTTCCGGGACTGAGTGCCTCTCCTTGTCTGTTCACATTTGTCTACATCATTTTTGCTCCATTATCAGTTGGTGATTATCTTTGTCCAGATGGACATGTAGAATAAAGTAGAAATAACTTTTAGTCTCATAAATTAATGCAATCAAAATATGATCTAAAAATAGTGGGAGTCACACTATGGAATTAAAAAGGTTATTAAGTCCTCCCCTAACACATTTTTTTTCTAATTCCACTTATGTGACTATCTAGTAATAATATAAAATAGTAGTATACTGGTGTTAGCTTCTATTTTTCTCTTGACCAAGTAATTTGTCAAACATTTGATTAAAGAGGATCAAGAGGGGTGTTTCTGCCCCTTTGATTCTTCTTATGCTTCTGTTTCTCCTAGTTCTTCTCTCCTCTTTATTGAATTCCAACACAGCCACTAATGGTCTTCTCTGACACAATTTACTGGCATTTCTTTTCCAGGAATGATGATCTTAAGTGAAGTGAGACTCAGGGGAAAGTAAACTGGGGACATCAGACCATCTAGCTTTAAGGATAAATTCCTGACAATCTCCATCCTGAAATGGCTGTTTCTCAACAGGAAACCTGTCCTGATTCTTGCTGAGAGGGGTAGGACTGTGTCTTGAGAGGTTGTTCTCCAACACAACGCAGTCTGATCCCAGCTTACTCCCCCTGTCACTGGGTATGACCAGCCATTCTACACACTGCCTCAAGGCTGTGGCTGTGGTTGTCAGTTCTTACTTCGAAGGTCCTCATGGTTTCCATCTATCCATGCAACATTCACTGAGTTTCCACTCTGAACTGGCATAACACTGAGAGCTGATAAATTACAGAAGAGCATAATGTAGTCCCCACCCCAAGAGCATTGAGTCCAATGAGAGAAACTGACAGCAACCAATGACTGAAATCATTTGTCCAATGCAATGGTGGGGGTAAGGGTGGAATGCTCAGTGGCCAGATGAGGAGACTCTTTCAAGATGTTTTAGTCAGCTGTTTTGTTGCTGCAACTAAACAACCAGACAGTAACAATTTCGGGAGTAAACATTTATTTGAGGGCTCACAGTTTCAAAGGTCTTAGTTCATGGAAGGCCTGCTCCATTCCTCAGTGCTCGAGGAAAGGCAGAACAGCATGGCTCCAGGAAGCAGAGCGGAGAGAGAAACCTCAAGCCAGATACAGAATATCTATCCCAAAGACATGCCCCCAATGACCCACCTCCTCCAGCCACACCCTACCACCTACAGTTGCCGGTTAAGGAGATTAACTCACTGATCCGGTTAAGGCCTTCATAACCCAATCATCTCACCTCAGTCTACCAAAATTGTCACACATGAGTATTTGGGGGATACCTCATATTCAACCCATAGCACAAGGTGTGGGGGGAAATTTGGGGAGTTTGAAGAAGTAGAGGGTCAAATGGGAGTTGGAAGAAGAAGGGGAGACAAGAGACCCCAAAGGGAATAGCAAGCACAGGACCAGAGTGTGGTGAGAGCAGGGCCCTGGAGGGAACCACAGTGGCCTGCACAACACAAATGTGGAAGCCAGAGGTGACTGCCTGAAAGGAAGCCAGACCATGAATGTGCAGTGTGCAACTTCTGCTTTTCTTCTTAGCACTTAGAAAGTTTCTCCAACTTGGCTGAGTGTTGGAATCTTTAGCGAGGCCTTCACTCATACCCAGAAATTTTTATTGGTTTGAATATCCTAGAAAATAAATAGATTTGGGGGCTGGAGTGGTGGCTCAATGGTTACAGCACTTGTATGGCATGCAGGAACCCCAGCACCACGTGCACAATGAAGTATCAGAGCAACAAAAGCCACATGAAAAACTAAATAAAATCCATTTTCTTTCTCTCTCTCTCTCCCTCTCTCTCTCTCCCCCTCTCTATTTTAAAAAAGTAAAAGAAATAAATTCAACAAACATACTCCAAAATGGCAAAACACTAACAGTACTAGTTACCTTATCTTTAAGAAGTAGATCTGTCTCTCTCTCTCTCTCTCTCTCTCTTTCTATATTCCTCTTCCTCTCTCCTTTCACTCACAGTGAGAGAATTTTGTGGCTGGAAATCACTGTAGGTTTCAAAACATTACCGAAATTTCTAAGAGGATAGAAGAGCTGTACTACAGATAGATGGAAACATTCAAGAAGCTTCACTCATGCATTCCACTTACTCAACAGACTGAAAAACACCCTCTGTGGATCTAGTTACTCCTGTAGCCTCTGAGGATACAGTAGTAAGAAAAAATGCCAAAAATATTTCCTCTCTTCTGGTTTACATTTTAGTGATAGACTTAGGAAATAAACACACTGTAAATATACACCATATCAAAGAATAAAAAGAAAAAAGGATCTTGAAGAGAAATAAATCAGGTGATTATAAGTAAGAGTATATTTCAGGCAGGAACACTGGAAATGTCCTCTCAGGAGATGATATTTAGATAGTCTTAAATAGACTGAAGAAATCTATGGAAATACAGGACAGAAAATAATCCCCAACACAAGAAACCCAAGAACAATGACCTCAAGGTCGAAGCTAGGTTGGCATGTTTAAGGAAGAGTAAGGAGGCCAGAGTGATTGGATAGAGTGAACATGTTCACAGGTAGGAGACGAGGTTGGTGTGTCATGAAGAATCTTCTAAGTCCATGGGAAGCTATAATCTATGGGAAGCTATAGATTTTTGTTCTAAGAATAATGGAAAGCAATAGATAATTTCCAGAAAGGGAGTGGCATAATCAGGTTAAAACTTTAAATGGTTTACTTGGTTTGTTGTGAAGAGAAGGAAGTAGAATTTAGCAGGCAATAATGGAAAAGAGACACTGGACAGAAACACCATCAGCACAATGGTTTCAAGAGAAGGTCTCATATTGCATTATTTTTTAATAGAAATCCCCTGAAATGAATCTTAGGATGATCAGGGGATATCCAGATGAAGAGGGGCTTTAGGAGGAACCAAGACTTCTGTGAATGATCCACTTGGAATAGGAAGGCACGATGGGGCAGGGGGTGGGCGGAGGCTGATCCTTAGACAAGGCCCTTGCCTCTCTTGGCTTCAGTTAGGTAAATGACAAGATTTCTGGTTCACCTACCCCACAGAGGGTTTGGGGAAGTCAAAGTCAATTTGGAAAGCCCTTAGTAAAACATGCTAAGTGCCAAACAAGCACTGGAGGAGAAATGAAGATGAACAAAAGCGATTCCTACCCTCAGCAGAGATCCAATAGACAAGCCAGGCCCAGAAGACGTTTCCGGTTAGCAGGAGGCAAAGTGAGATACGGAAGGAGGAAAAAATCCAGAATCATCAAGAAGATGAATCCACAAGCTCTTTTTAAACCAAAACTGTTTCTCAAATTAAGGGCCAACTACGATCATTATGATATCATTACCTGTGCCAGGTAGCCAGGATACCATTTAAACCCTTGAAGCCTTGCTGTGCCCTAAGCCCTACAGCTGAGTTAGACCCCTAGCTTAGTAGCACACCCCTGGCTAAGTAAGGTGAAGAGAGTAAACCTAGAGGCCCACATCTATTCCGTGGTACCAACTTTTGAAATATTGCCCTGATTTTTTTTCTCACTTGATTGAAAGCAGATTTGCAAATTGATGGGGCCAAAACAATAATTCTATAAAAAGCCTCAGTCACCCCATTCAAACCACTGAAACAGGAATGAAAATATCACGTCTGTGTCTCAGACGCATTACTCAGCAGACAGATCCTCGCCCCCTTCTACTGGGGCCGAACAGACAGTCTGTTCCTAACAGCCTGAGGAGTCTTTTTGTCATTCTGCAAACTTGCAAAAAAGACACTAAGTGCTTGGCTTTGTGAGAAAAGAGATTGTGGTGACAACTTTCACACATTTTCCTCCCCTTGCATAAATTTTCAGTGCTGCACTCTTCCAGGGAGGGTGGGAAATCTGAGTTGAAAAGCTCAGATTCCACATTGGCTTGGTAATTCAAGTCTGATTACCTGCTTTCAGCTTGATTTAGTTTATTACATGGGCAATAGGTCTATGCAGCGCTGCCTTGAAGTATTACTGCCAAACTGGTTCCTTCCCTACAATTCACATCTTCCCAACATGATTATTGACCTTTTGAGGGAAAATCCTATTGCTTCCCTTAAACTTCTTTTGATACATCTCACTCTGTTTGCCTGGGTGTCAGTGTAACCGTGGATGATATTTAGCAAAGCCACTTGTCTAATGAAAAAGGGGTCTCCTTCGTACAACGTCATTCAAACAAGCAGGAAGTATCACTGAATTAGATACTTGGACTGATCCCTTCTCAGAGTATCCTGACAGCCCACTTAGCAGACAAAACACAAAACAAACAAACAAAAATACCCAGAGAATTTGAGAGATCAACACTCTTTCCTTATTGTCTAGTATGAGGCAGTGAATCCAGTTTCTTTGCCTAATCTTCAAACTTTTCTTCATCAATTCAAATCCTAAACCTTATCATGGACAAATATAACCCCTTAACTCAAGGACCAATTGGTGCATAGATCTGCTTTTTCTTTGAAATTCTTTGACTTCTTTGGTACATATTTTCTGTTCAAATCCAAAAGCAAGTGATCACATGCTGCCTCTGATACTTTCCCTATTATTGTCTTAATATTATACAATGACATCTTAAATATTCAATTCTTAGGTTTCTTCTGAAGATAGGAATCAGGTCCTATTTGTTTATTCTGTAGAATGTTAAAGCATGTCTGGCACATAGTAAACATTCAAAGGTATTCAGGTTCTCTTTTTTCATGCTGAAATGTAAATACTGAGTTCAGAATCAACCTCTGAGATGGGGATAGAGGAAAAAATTGAGACAAAGAAAATGAAATGGAGTTATGCAATCCCCTTAGTCCTGGGGAACACGCATGGCTTGGGAGCTCTCCCCATTCTCTGTGCTCTGCCTTTCCTGTTACTTCCTGCTGCCTCTGCTCTACAGGCAGAGTGGATGGTCCTTATTCTCTGCACTCATTTCTGTGCCTTCTGTCTTGTTAAATAAATACAAGGAGATTTTTGATCGAAGGACTTATCACCAGGAATCTAGCTCTGACACCCATCATCAACCTAAAGAAATCTGTCCAGAGTCCCAAGACAGCTCCTGGTGTTAGATGGGGGATACCGGTGGCTTGAAACCTGAGAGACCTTTGGTGGGCTCCGCTGGGGGTTCATGAAGCTGAGTGCTGAGAGGCAGGGCCTCCATCTTCTTTTTCAGCAATCTCTCTCCCCATGGCCCAGCACTGATAACCAAGACAAGAAGAAGGAAGGAGAGAGCCAGACTGCGGATCCACAGCCAGCAGCCATATGGAAACATTTGGGGATTAGAAATTAGACACATGTGCTGGGTGCATTCTGAGTGAGGCATTTCTCCCTCCCTCTGCAGTGAAGAGGAAATGGCCTGCAGTGACTCAGGAGGAAGGCAGCGTGGCCTGAGTCTAACAGCCTCATCCTCACTGTGCTCCAGAAGTGGGCAGCTGCGACTGAGGAGCTCACATCTTGTGCCATCTGTTCTAGAAGAGCCAGTCTGGATGCATTGAGGAGGAGTTCCGTAAGTCAGCAGAGAATAAAGTGCCCAGCCCACCATTACAGATCACCGACCATGATCTAGACACTTGGCACAATTATTCAATTGAATCCTCACACGACCCTGCAAAGTGGATGTTATCCCCATGTTACAGACAGGAAACCCGGTGTTCATCAGGATAAAGACTCTATGAGGGTGGTTTGGCACAAGGGTGGCAACAGTGGGATTTGAACTTGGGTCTTTTTCTCTGGCATATATCACATGATTTTCCATTCTATTGAGGATGTCTGTATCAGTCTGTATCCAATCAGAAAAGCCAAATTGTAAGTAATAGAAAGATGGGTGTAACAAGGAATTTATCACAGGGATTCGATCTCACCCAATTGGGAAGCTGGAGAAGGAATCTCTGTAAAGATATTATCTTTGCATCAAATTCTGAACCCTGATACCCACAAGAATGTTGGGAGGGAAGATGGACAGAAACGAGGGTAAGCAAAGGCATGCTAAAATCCACAGGGATGGCCTGAAATATGTGTCACTTCTTACTGTTTCTGACCTTGACCATCCTTGTGTCCTATTGAAGATGCTGGCACTTTTCACCACAGAGATAAACATATGTGCACCTGGCCTAAGAGACTGCGAAGGTGGGGAAATGAACTGAGGGAAGCAACAGCAGCTTCCAGTTCAATTATTGCCCTATGCTGAGCAGGCGAGCCAGCAGGTTAGTGACATCCTGGGTGATCCATGTGGTGGTGTTGGAGTCCTTCACAGTTTGCATGGGAGCCTCTGCGGAAACATTCTGAGAGAGGCAGCTCAGCCTAATCAAGCTGATACATAAAGATACCATAATCTATTTGTGGTGACAGGGCTCCAGTAGGGTCCCAAATATCTTAATCCCACCACATCAGAATCCAATAATCTTGAAGTCCTGGTAGCCCTTCCTAAATCCTGAAAATAGTTCTGAATCCTTCCGCTTTGTGATGCAACATATTTCTTTGTTTTCAAATCTGTTCCACTGTCCCTGACTACTGCCTACTGCCTAGAACATCACACTTAAAGTGTCCTATTGCTCCTCTGGCACTAATCTAGTTTCCTCCGCTGAGTCCCCATATTCTTGCATCTTGGATGACAGCTGCACCGGGCTATTCTTATTATTGTTATTTTTATTGTTAGAGGTTTTGGTTTCTGAGAGACGTTATGATTAACTCTGTAGAATGCTGTCTGCTTTCTCTTCAGTTGCAGGAAGTGGAGCAGCCCACAAGGAGCAGAGTGTAGTGTCACTCTAGGGGACCAATTTATGCAGAGGCATACAAATCCTACTTGTACCTCACGGAGGAGCAAGTTTAAGATACGGCTTTTATAAACAGACCCTTGGATCACAGCGAAGGGATTTGGAAAGTCAAACATGCTGGGGCCATGACTATAAAAGTAAAATTACAAGGCTCAGGAACCTTTCCAGAGACAGGCTTATTTCAAACATTGCTATCTTGTAGGTGTTATTCTCAGCAGAACACAGGTTCACGTCAGCTCTCCAGCTGGGGCACAATAGCTCACGAGAACACAACCCCGGTTTCCCCCACGCATTATCACCGCCTCTCAACCCACCTCCTCTCACTGAAAGACCCTCATACGCTTCTTTGTGGATCTGTTTATTTAGTTGGTGAAAATGAATCAGGTGCTTATGCTGTGTCAGGTACCGTGCTGGGCCCTGAGATTATTAAAAAGGACACGACAAAGCCCCACTCTCGAGGATGTACAAAGCAGACCGAGAAGAACACCCAGCACACAAGCAGGTGTTAAAGATGCCATAGCCGAGGTCTGGATGAGCGGGCAATGGACGCTTCATCTGCAGATGAGGCATAGCCAGGCTTCGTCCCAGAGCTGGACATCGCTCCATGCTGTGGCCGGGACACCTCGCTGACTCAGACTCACCCCCTACGCTGAGGCTTCTGATGAGGGATGAGGCATCTGATGCTCTGTCCTTTATTCTCAGATTTGTGCAGAAGTGACATACTTACCCATTAGCAGTGTCTTTTCCTCACTGTCCTTTGCTGTTCTTCTGATTGAAATGAGGAAGGCTGACAGGCAGCCAGCAAAATGCCTGTGTTCAAGTCTTAACGCTTCTATTTATGGAGTTAGCCTGAGCACTTCGTCAGCCCCCTTTTCATAAAACAACAGGATAATTGTTGATTACAGTTATCCAGGATTCCAACACTCCTCATGGCTGACAGTGCTTTGTCACACACACATGACATCAAGTCAAGGGATTACAAGCTACGGCTTCGCTAGGTTGCGCAAAGTCTTCAGCTCAATTATAATCTTCAAAGTTTTTCCTTTTGATTGGTGCATAACAGTTGCACACACTTACAGGCTAGAGCGTGCTATTTCAATACCAGTGTACAACGTGAGCTGAAGAAATCAGGGATTAGCATTTCCATCTCCTTGTTGAACTTCTTTGTCCTTTGATTTCCTCATACGGAAACTCAAAACACCTAGAATATTGTCGGCTTCCGGTAAGCTCTAGAGAAATGTTTATCACCAGAAGGTAGATTCTTCTTTAATTTGTTGTGGCATTGTGGTCAGTGTTTTAGAATTAAATTTTCTTAAATTCTCTCACTTTCAAAGCTAGAAGATTTCCAAAAAGCGTTGTGACTGTGCAAGTCACTTCATGTGCTGGGCCTCAGTTTATCATCTGTCCAACTTGTAACTCAAAGAATGCCTACCACGAATCAGGCTCCCTGTAAACTCTTCCTACGCATCATCCTTTTTTATCCTCACCCAATGAAGTGCATTCTGTCGTTTATCCATTTTTTGTAAATGAAGCCGTGAGTGGACCCTGCAGTACTCTCCCTCACACAGGACTGGACTCCAGTTTTATGCTTATGCTACTTGAGCTGTTTTGCACGTGATGACTAATATCCAATTTTTATCATACTGATTTATATAACTTAATGCTGTCATCAATGTCTCCTACATACAAACACTAGTATTATTTTTATCCCATTTTCCTAATATGCAAATAGAGGGAGACTAATCAGCTTGTTCTGCGTACCGGAGTTGAGAACTGGGGAGTACGGTGTTTGCACCCTGGTCTTCATCCAGTTCTGGGGTCTTCTTCCACCACTTTGCACCATTTACCTGCAGATGGGGGAAGGATTCAGTAGTGGTGCTTAGGTCCATAAACATCCCCAAACAGTTCTGCAAACGACCCCAGGGACTTACAAGTTCCCCTAAGACCTTGCAAAGGACCACTTAGGCTACCACTGAAACTCCTACACGGTGCTTTCATTCCAACTTTATACGACTTCAGCAAAGAACAACCATTAAGCTCAACTCTTCTGACTTTACGAGGAAAGTGAAAAGTATATCAGGGATGATGTCCTCAGGGTCCAGCCTGTTTTCTCTAAGGACTGTTGACATAATGTGGTGGCCCACATCTCCAGGCTTTCTCTAATATCACCAGCGGAATCCCAAGAGTCCTTTTAGATCTGAATTTCTAGATCCTTCCTAGTGAATTTGGAAATTCATGACCCTTGCTGTGCCATCTTTACAACTAAAGCAGAATGCCTTCTACTTTTCTGCTTAGACTAATGGTTAGCACACTATAGTCCACCGGCCGAATCTGTCCTGCTGTTGTCCTTTTTTAAAATGAAGGTTTACTAGAATGCAGCTGATTCGCTGGTTGAAATACCGTCTGTGGGCGTTTCCACTCCATAGTGGTAGAAGCAGTGGTGACAGAGACTGAATAGCCACAGAGCCACTGTAAAGGTCAGTTAACCTACCGGTTGCCTAGCATTGGAGTGTTGTATGGCCCAGAAATGTGTCACACCTCACTCTGAATGGAATTTGGGAGATAGTGTGGTAAAATGTTTAAGACTAAAAGATCCTGAATCAGAAATTTTAAAAACTAAATAAATAAATTTACCTTCTAACTAGTGCAAGAGAGTATAAAAAGTCTGCCTATTAATGGAGTACCATGAGAGGTACCGGTGTTCACTGTGTAATATCTAAACTATGGTATACATATCCCAAGTCCTTAGAGAATCGTTTCTTCATGATGAAAACATTCCAAGTTCTTTCTTCTACCCTTTGAAATGCACAGTGCATAAAAATTGTTATCTGTAGTAACCCTTCCATGTAATGGTACATCAAAACTTCTTGCTTCCATTACTGCAATTTGGTACCTGCTGACGACTCTTTTCCAGTCCCATCCTCTTCCCTGCTCTTCCCCACTCTGGTATCCAGAATTCTACCTTCAGCTTCCATGAAATCAAGTTTTTGGAGTCCATATTTGAATGATATCATGCAGCACTTGCTTTTCTGTGCCTGCCTATCCCACTTAACAGAATGACCTCCAGTTCCATCCTTGTTGTCACAAATGACAGCATTTTGTCTTCTCTTTTAGGGCTGTATAGTATTCCATTGTGCTCATGAACTGCAGTTTCTTCTTTATCCTTTCGTCACTTGATGGACACATAGGTTGCTTCCATTTCTTGACTACGGTGACTAGTGCAGCAATGAACATGGGAGTGCAGATGTCTTTTGATATGCTGATTGATTTAATTTCCCATGGGCATACAGCTCAAACTGGGATCAATCGTAGATGAGTCCTATTTTATATTTCTGAGAAATCTCCATCTTATCTTCCATATAGGCTGTATAAATTTGCATTCCTACCAACTGCATGCAAGGGTGGCCTTTTCTCCACATCCTCACCAGCAATTTGTTATCTTTAGTGCTTTGGTAATAACCATCCTTAAGTAGGGTGAGATGATGTCTCACTGTGGTTCTACTTTGCATTTCCCTGATGCTTAGTGATGTTGAACCTCATTTCATAACTCACTGGCTGTTTGTATGTCTTTTTTTGATCAGTGTCCATTTAGACCTTGTACTTGTTTTTTGGATTGAGTCATTTGTTTTTTTGCTTTGAGTGTTTTGAGTTCCCTATACAGTATTGCCGTTAACCCCTTGTCCGATGTACAGTTTGCAAATATCCTCATGCATTCAGCAACTTCCCTCTTCACTCGGTTGATTGTTCTCTTCACCGTGCAGAAGTTAGTTTATGTAATTCTTTTTGCCTATTTTTGCTGTTGTTTCCTGTGGCAGACTGGATGACGGAGATGGTGTGGGGATAATGATAATGATAACAATGGGGTGTGTGTATGGGCTATTATTATGCTAATATAGAATCACTGCTGATACAGGTCTCCAGCTCCTTGCTCCTTTAACCCCATCATCAGCACCTGTTTAGGCCCATATAATCTCTTGCTCCATTTGTCTCTTGCCTCATCCCAGTCCAT